>DWQT01005792.1:0-10022 GCA_018244895.1 Myscelus amystis hages | reverse complement strand
GATAAATGAGCTATCTAACACTGAAAGAATTTTTCAAATCGGACTAATATTTCCTGAGATTAGCGCGTTCAAACAATAAAACAACGAAACAATTAAACAAACTCTTCAGCTTTATGTTATTAAGTATAAATGCATAATATTTCTATCAATCTGTAGGTACCTGAACCGACTGCGCCCTAAAACGTTCTCACTGAGGGAAGAGACCCGTAGAACGGTAACAATGTCGAAAAACAATGATTGTAAAGCAAACGCAATACTATTTTACACGGTAATCTAGCAGAACATTAAAAACACGATAGTGAAAGCTTGCGCTGCACACGTTGCGGCCGTAATCAGTAATAGGTAATACGAGTTATCGCGCCGAACAATAATCCCCGATAATGGATTAACGTTCGACGAATATTTATAAACACCGCTATCGATCTATCGATAAACTCAATCGAATAAAGCGGATCGATTATTGTTTTCGTCACGACGAGCCGAGTGGTTCCGAGCAGCCGATAACGCATTTGTCACATCCGAAACGTATGTCAGTACGTGAAGTGCTGCGTTTTGTGTTGCGTTGTGATGCGATTTAAAATGCCGCCTAATTCGTTTGCTTATGATTTTTCTATCAAAATCGACGTGCGAGTCGTATTTCGCAATATTTCCACAGAACCTGTCCAAACAGTAGATTAAAAACCGATTAACATATAATCATAATGACGTCCATTACTCGCTGATTGACAAAGCGATAATTCTACTAGGATAATTTCTAGCAACAATTTCAGTATATTTTTAATTAGGTTTAGAAACTAGAAGAGGTTACCTGCTACAACTATATAAAATATTTAAGTTCGCACGCTTATTCGACCCTGTATAGGATATACCAGTAATGTATTGATACTCACATCAATGCGCGGTCCACGGGAAAAAGATTATCTGTATCTTCAAAGAATATTTGTGAACCCTTTTATTGTGTCAATGCTGGATATAGATCTTCGCTCACACTGAGCTTTTAAAGCGGTCTCCCACACTGGTCAAGCACAAATTAGTAGACTTCACACTTTTCAACGAACATTAGGAATAATTTGAAGTTTCAGGTTTCCTTGTGAAGCTTCCCTTACCGTTTTAGCGGCTAATATTAATTTTCTTTTTTAAACGCACGTTAATCTTAAACTCCGAAGATTTAAACCCAAACCACAAGATCAAGAGACTGCATTTCAAGGCACTCGGACTAGAAAATATTTAAAAATCCTTTGTATCCTAAAAGTAGTGATGTAGAGATATAAAAAATCCATCATCTCTCTAAACGCACCCGACGTTCAATTCTAATAAGCTAATAGTGGACATCTATGAGAAATAGCGACGTGATAAAACTACGTCCCCTCTTTAAGTAGGAGACCATGAATATAAGCTGAAAAGGTCACGGATCTAAGGACTGACCACGGTTAACAATGCTGAGTTTCACACACAATATCCGATATACGAATACGATCGCTCTTGAAGTATTATCATCTGAAGTCCAAGTGCTCGCGTTTTGTTATGATTTGGAAGTTTTCGGACACATATTTATGTGTGATAATCTTGCCCGTTTGAACTTTGAAACATATATTTTATCTTATCCTCCTCTACGAGCCGCTTCTAATCTTGTGACCTTTACGTAAAAAAAAATAAAGGAAGACAATTAAAATAGTTTTAATCGTTTAATATGAGATTATGAAACACTTTTGTAACTTGGGATAATTATTATTAGAGATATGAAAAACAATTCAAAGTTTTGAATTTTATTTCCTTGGTTTTTTTTTGTTACAATACCTATACTATACTATACTATACTTATTAAAACTAATTATTATTTAACACTGGTTTAAAAAGTGCATATAAGGAGGAAAAAGCAATAATTATGTAAAGAAATTTGTCAGTCCTACATTTGTTTTTGATTTTATTGTTCCTCTGCCCGACACACATCTCTCCTCATGACGTTTTAATGTGGTAATATATCATAATATGACTATTTATATCAAAACTAAATAAAAAAAAAATATTACACACTTAATTAGCTTCATAATGTGTATACAGGAGCTGCCTTTTCATTAGTATTTTAAATGTTTGTAGTATGAAAAAGATCTGACCATTGTTATTTGAGACAAAAAGGGAGGACAGCAAAGTATTCATTACTGTTTACAAGTTGCATATAATCGCTTGTCGTCGATCAAGCGCGCTAATTACAGCCAGTGGATGCGTTCAAACGCGTGTAACTTACACGACTTAATGCAATTAAACGAGGCACATTAGCCACTTGCTAATAACAAAATTGATATGACTGTCACGAGATTGTTGCGGCGTTTTTGCTTCGTCACTTCTGATTTTGATGAGTTATTTTGTTCGGGTGTTCGGTGAATTACATTTTGATTTTGGCACAATACAGTGTTAGAGGCGATTATACGACCACTAAATATACCCTAAAGAAAGTTCCTTGTCATTCTTATTAGCGGTATTTTGATCGCTTCCTATTAAAATATAACTAATTGTTAGTTAACAACTACATTTGCAATGTTTTTGAAAACTTGCCATAAAAGATTTGCAAACATTAAACATTTTCAGAAATATTCAAAAATTATACAACAAATGCATTTCGAATTGTTTGAACAAAGATGATTTTGTAATTACTTTTTATATCTAAAACCAAAATTTATACAATTTTTTTATTTAAATTTTAGCCAATTTAGAATTTTATATTTTTAATCCTTTATGAATTGCCTCAACAATTAGAACAAAAAGTACAAAAATTTCTGTGAATAGGCTGTATCAGTCAGGCAGTCCGTATCGACCGAACTGGAAAGAGATACAAGAACATAGGAAACATAGGAAATGGTTAAAATCACGGCCTTCATTACGGTTGATGTCGACACGAAATGCCAAAGCGAATAATTAATCGATGTTTGTCGAAACATTAGGTTTTCATCATTACTGTGTAAATTAAACGATTACTGACGGGGATTAATTATGTTTTTAAACGTTTAATTTAATCCTTCCAGTGTTTATACACACAAACGATCCCATTACATTTGACGGAGAGTCCGCTGTTCTTAAGTGGAACTCCCTCAAAAACGGTACGCGCCGCAAAAACTTTAACGTTATTACGAGCAACTTTCATTTCACCAAAAAACTTGCTACACATATTATTAATATTAACCGGCCGACGGTTAAAACCGCTTCAGTTAATATGCCTTCAGCGAATGTAACTAAAGTATAACGTGCGATATCTCAAAATTAACGCACTGATACCATTTTTAAAAGAATCGTAAAAATATATATTTTTCATCTAACAATTATATAGTGGTTACATTAATAACAATACATAGGTACATACATATAGTCACTACAACGCCAATATGAATGAATAATTAATTTATAAACTCACTTTATATTTAATGATTATCCAACCAATATATCATATGCAAATAGGTACTTTTGAAATAAATGAAAGCAAAAACAAAATTTAAAATCGAAACAATGTTTTTTAATTTATATGTAACATATGTGTACTAATTAAAAATTACATTTTAATCAAATATCACATAATTGTACAATTATATTCAGTAAACTACTACAAGCAAAGTCTAAAGAATACTCTAAACTGACCAATATATTTGAATTTGACAAAATAATTGGGCGTCAAATAATTTTAAATTAGACCGGCAACATCCTAATAATTGTTAAATAGATTAAATAAAATGTAAGCATAATTAGTAATACTAAATACCAATAAACAAAAAAATGAGAAAACAATACACAGCAACCTTGCAGGCTTGCAATTTATGCGTGATAGCCGGATACGATAATACTTATATAAGAAAAATTGAGAGGTCAAGGTTCATTTTCGATGCCACTTAATTTGATACCTAAATTTCTTAAAATACCTAATTAGCAACGACACTATGTCGGCGCTATTATTTAACTGAAACCAAGCTCTGTTCTACGTTAATCTGCTAACAATACTGAGAACAACAATTTGAATGGCCTTGTCGATACATCGATAACTATTGTTTAATTTAATAATATATTTAAGTATGTAAGTGTCGCATTATATTTATGCAAATCATCCTTATCAAGATGAACTTGACTGCATATTGTCTCGGTGTATCAATTTGGCAAGTCCGCAGGGTTTCAAAAGCCGAACTTCCATCGGTGTGCTTGACATATTATTATTCTTATAGTTTTTTTTTTTATTTGTGCTTCAACCTATTAAACCAATTACAAAATTCCAGGCATCACATATCAAAGGCTGAAAAGTCTTAAGCGTTGTTTCATTTTATAAAAATACTTTACAGGCTTTAATAAAATATGGCAAATTAACCTAGAAATGTAAAAGTCACAAAACGCACTGTTAATCGGAAAGAAGTTGCTGAAACTACCCACCTGTGAAAGATCACTAGGAGCCTCCGACTTGACGGTGTTGGCCGCTGCCCATGCTTCAGCGAACGTCTCCATCGCACTCTGGAAGTCCATTCTGTTGCTCTTCACGACGACATCAACATACCGAAAATTCACAAAACATGTGCCCGGTGCGAAGACGAACGACAAAACGTCCACGACACGTTCGCTCGTGCCGGCCGGCGGCGCGCTACTGACTGCTCGCCCCGCCCAGCGAACCGCCCGCGTCGAGAAAAACCGATACCACCCGAGCCTTCCCGTTTCAGCGCTTTTCTTTTTTAAGCCGCTATTTTAACGAGTTTCTTTTTTTTTCACCCAAAGCCCGGCCCACGGTGGTGGTTGGGCGGCCTTTGGATTATTTACACTTGTAATTCACAGATTGCTACGCTGCGACGCTTAATTTGTTGTGCAGATGGAGGGTGTTAGGCGTTATCGTGTTCTTGATTACGCGCCGTATTGAGCACTAGATACTTTTACGTCATCCCATTTTATTTGCTCTCATCTCTGAACGACGGAACGACTGAAACAATTTATGAGCGTCTTATGTTGCGTCGCTGATCACTTTACTGCGGTATTTTAATTATAATTTTTCCGCTCGCTTCCGAAACGATGAGATATTAAGGTACGTAATAATTACATCAATACCTTGATGGGTAATTTGAAAAAAGTTATCAAAGTCGCTAATTGCAATGTCCTAGTAAATGGCGTCGGCCAAAGTTGCCGTAAGACGGCATTTTTATTCATTAAATAAATCACGCCGGCTTCCCGACTTTACTGGGATGTAGAAAAATTTGTCACGGCTTCCTATAATTTTGTACGTGGCCGTTTAAGCAATATTGCCTTCCGGGACGACATTTTATCATAATTTCTTTGCCTTATATTATGATAATACCTGGCTATGACAAATTTTGCGGCATAAATTAACAAACGCTACTTTTAATTGATCGGTATAACGAATGATAGGGAGAGGATTTTGATAAAGTTATCGTTCATATTAACATTGTATGTTTTAAATATTTCTTATTAATAATATACATATGTATATTATGCATTATTATAACCATTCGAAATCCAGAATGTGACCTCACATATATAACTGTTAAACATAGGTGAAAAAAAACAATTATGATATTTTCAAGTCCTCGAATAAATGTTTTATTACCTATGTCTATTAATCCTTAATTCCATAAACAAAGTGATTTAGAGAAATCCCAAAACAAACATGTTAACACCAAAATAGCATTAAGTACTTGGTTATTAAGAATAAACAATAGCATTGAGAACTTGTCTTATCGCTGACGATAAATTGAACAAAAATTTGTTCAGGCATAAAGAGTCACATCAAACGTAACATTTAATATTCGAAATTCGAACTGTCCTGTCCCATTCACAGTTTCGGAAAATTACGATAAATCTATCTGCGTACTGTTTCTACTCAACTGTGTGGAAGCGATGTAAATGTACACTAGAAGTTACTATCTCAACCCCTCCAGGTATAAACAAGATGTTTAATAAAATCGAATAGGACCAATGCTGACACTACTGCACTTTCCATAAAATGTTAATATCTACGACAGTCCTATAATCAATTTGTACTACGAACTATTCTATTAAGAACTGATAGTGACCTAAAATACCCCTCACTAACGTTGCTATCCTTATAGTCCTGTGTACACTGCGGATATCCTTGGAGATATCTTGTGCTCTATGGCCAGTTTCTTTGGAATATTATTTAATCTTGAAATTAGAGCAGCGACATCGGAAGGATGGGAATAATCATTTCAAAGAACATCGCCTGTAAGTAGGCCACCGTAGGTAGCTATGTATCGACCGATTCTTTGTCCCGGATGAAACAATGGGCTCAGAACTACTGAGTTGGACTGTTCAAGAAGATACCTAGTACGCTCTTTCCTAGATGGTGTAATATTTTTTTATTTATAATATGTAAGTAGCAGACGAGCATACCTGATGGTAAGTGGCTACTGCCGCCCATGGACATTTGTAATCAACCCCAGATAAGAGATTCCTCAGGTCGACCACAGATGCGCCGCTATCCCTGAGGACTAAGCTGGAATGTCTCCCTTACCACACCCATTTACGTTTTATCTTCGATTACCGTTCAATCATTATCCAATGAGCGCTAGTTAAAATATGGAATACAACTATAAAACATCAATGCTTTGATAATACTTGTGCTTCTTCAAAACCCATTTCGATACGCCGGATTCCTATAACCATAAGGTGTACGTACTTTCGAGCAAAAGTTACCAAGAAAAATAATGATATCATAATTTATTTCATAAGTAAACACATAATCGTACAACAAGGATACAAGTATGTAATTCATTCACTTTTAATAAGTCATCATAAATTTACATAAACGATATTGTAAAATAGTAACAATTAGATTTGTAAGGGCTGCGTATGGAATTTCAGTAGAACAAGACATCCTGAATTATATGATCATAATATCTGTGTATTTCCTCTTGTCTTATTCATAAACGCTTAGCGGTAACATTATCCTGTTGTGTTTTGTCTCGTTCACTCTTACAGCATTCGAGATCTAAAACATTACCATTGAACATTTATGAATTATGGTGGAAGTGGTAAAGATAAAATGTGATCTGCTCAACACAGGGACGCAGTAAGTAGGGCAGCGCAGGTACCTTTGTATCGATGAATACTTTGTTCCAATTTAAACAATGCCTCGTCGATGATGAGTAGCATCACGATGTGCCCAGTGTACACAAGCTTTCGAATCAAAAATCGATTTGTTATGCTCGTTATCGCTTCTATTTTCATTGTTTTAATTGAATATTTGTATTACGCGAAACTATGTACAATTTGTTTTCATATGAAACATGTGTTAATATGAAGGTTTATTTTTGCGGTAGTAATGTGGAATGGCTATACCTATAACCATATGTATTCAACTATAGTGGAAAAATTTTAATGTTGAATGGAAAATAAATATATTCCTTTAGATATTTAGCCAAGCTTACGTGATCTTAGAAAGGAGAGTTCTGTGAAACGAAATAATAATTAAATTAAAAATAAATAGCTCTTAGGAAAATAGCGAACTAGACACATATATGAACATATTTGATGTTAGGTGTGAGTAGGATAGCGCTCTATTTTCTATCGTGCTAGCAGTGCTTATGATTCAGGCGCCATTTTATGATCATTACAGCTGATGTTAATGGGAAATCTACAAATATTTTATATTGATTTGACAATATTCGAATCCCCGAGAGCTAAACATGAACACCTTATATGACGATACTAGCTACAACTTTTAGTTAGTACCTAATACTAAAAACACTAACAGCAATAATAAAAAGGATTATAAGAGGCAAAGTTTTATACTAGACTCGGGAAACAGTTAATTAAGAGTACATTGTTATTGTGTCATAAGATTTGATTACAATATTCTAATTATTAAGCGATATAGAATTTTGCTACTCGGCGCTATACGTTGCTACTTTGCTATCAATGGTACCTACCAATAATGTGATTAGGTATTTACTTCGGAATGATATCCCATAGAAGCTATTGAGTCACGATTGAAAAACACAAGTCACCAAATTTCGTAAGCACGTAAGCACGTAAGCTTACGAAAAGCACACAAAACAATAACTGTTATCTATTAGCACGTAAAGGCCTTTTATCTTTTTAGCGGCTCCTAGTTTATTCGTGTATATTTATTTACCAAAACTATTACTAGCAGAATTGTGTGCTATATACGATTATAGGCTTTATATGCAAGGAATAAAGATGGGTGTTTCTTTCAAAAGTGCACCCGTGAAACAGTATGTTTAACTGCCCTTAAGCGGCGGTTGAATTCTATCGACTGTTGCTTATGCACCGACCGTTTTCGTTTGTTGTCGTTGTCAATTAAGAGTGATCTTTGGAACAACAAGTTTCGTAACACTTAGCACCAGAGGGCAGCGCTCTTGAAAAACACCAGAGCCACGAAGATAACAATATAAAACACCGTTACATTACCGTCAAGAATCTAAATACGAACATGTGAGTGCCGTAAGCAGTTCAAACTGGTTTCTTTAACATACATCTAAACGTATTGCAAATGTTTTCGTCATGTGTAAGCTTAGCAGTATTTATCGTCACAATTTGATAATAGCTTTAAATTTTATCAACGTATTTTAGTCAGAATTTTATTGTTATTTCACACCTATATGTTATTTTCTTTGCGCAAGGGATTGTTATTTCAAGAAAACATTTGATGCGAACATACAGAATATATACGCGAGTGTATAAATTATCTAGATTGTGCAATATTTGTTCTTAGGTAATACAAATCCCCGCGGGCGTCACCACTGCAAATCCGACTGAAACGTTGCTGAAAAACGTCTGTACATAGAGTTTTCGCAATACATATTCTAATCCGCCTGTATCCGAGATACCAATAGCGTTCGCGTACGTCGACATTCGCTAAAGCCTCGTCCAATGCGGTAAAACCCGGGCAGAGTTAGGTTTATCCGTTATCCGGTAGATTAGGCGCTCTCTGTCTGGCGGGGCGGGCTCGCGACACGCCCACCGGTCGATGCGAGCGCCCACCGCCGCGCTCACTCTGCCTCGAGCCGTTATCTATCCGAGACGTAGCGTTCATCCGGCCTCGTCACAGATAAGCAGCGGTAACTCAGGTTCCGTGACGTCACCGCGACACGTGATGCCTCGAGACAGGTAGAAAGCTGTTACGTAACCGCGGTCCATGCTTGTACAACGCTTGTTTCAAATCGATAACTGGTACTATGAAAGACTTACATTAAAGATTGTTCTAACAAAACACCGTGACCTTTAGCTCTACTGTATAGTCATTTACACATTAGCTGCTATGTATTTACTATTATAAGTATTTACACATAAAAAATGGTATGTGTGTTAAACTGGTTAAATAAAGGGAAATAATTTAATTGTGAATTTAAAAGCACAATCAATGATGAGATTGTTTCCAAATTTCAGCAATAACAACAATTAGTGGTCTCGTAATCGTTCCAGATCTAATTTGTCCTCCATTACACAAGCGCAAAGGAATGTGAGGTCGCGTGGACCGCGGCGTTAATCATTTCGAGTTGCATTTCAAATCACATGCCGACGCGAATTTAATCGAAACACCAACATGCACTTTTTTAAACAATCACAACAGACAAGCAACAAAACGGTCCGCTATTTGAGTGAAATTTTAGAAGAATCCTACTAAGCGCCGTGTGTACTAGAAATTTTGATACAGTACGTGCAATATTTGGGTATTGATTTTAATTGTCTTACTTAAATACATAGTCGTTTTAGTCTAATAATTAACAATTAATAATTATTATAATTATTAAATTTGTACGCCGAAATATGGATTGACCTAATTATTCTGTGCAACCTTTAAATGTGCCCATATTTGTGCTTCTTTGCTAGTAATTGTCGTAAGCCAATAAAATAATTCACGCTGTTAAGGCCGGTTTAGACTACGACACTATACACCGTACACTCAGTGTATACATCGAATGTCTCAGTATGAATACGAGTGTCTGTAGTTGGTAAATTTATTGTGACACAATATTTAGTGTCGCATCAACCGCTGTGTGAACACG
>DWQT01005791.1:0-10022 GCA_018244895.1 Myscelus amystis hages | reverse complement strand
CTGGGTGGGAATCGAACCCACGACCTCCGGTTTCACAGTCAGGGTCTCTAACCGCTCGACCACGAGGCCAGTCACGAGGCCATAGTATAGGTACTATGTAGTGATATTCAAAGCAATTTGGAAATCTAGGAGGCATTTTAGGAAGCGGAATTTTAAGTAGTGATACATTACATACATTCATACATACATAACCATCACACCGGTTCCCTAACGGGTAGGCAGAAAGCACCGAGTGCCAAATATCTCTGTTCTTACAAACATGCCGTGCTTCATTCACATTCATCACTGTCTTTATACATACACATTATTATTGAAAATTATTAAGTAACAATAAAGTTTATTTAATTCTTGATTGTTTCCCTCCTACCATTCTTTTGGACAATCCGTGGGCAATAAACTCTTGTTTAAGAAACACTCGAGTAAATAGCAGGAGAGTTGTATTTGTTGGAGATCGTTTAGAGGGGTGATACGTTTATACTTCTTGGAGGACTCCAGTAGCGGTGGAATATATTTGTCGAATAGAACCGTGAGCATTGCTTTCTCGGACTCGTCGTCGCGGGTTGTGTCTATCCATGATGCCACAAATCTGCAAAAGTTTTGAGCAATTGGGCAAACAACAAACAACAAATTGATCAATTTGAATAATACTGAAATAAACAACAATTACTTCTAAATAATATAAATCTTCTAAAATAATAACGTTTTAAAAAACACATAAGTATTTATTAAAAAGATTGAAACAATGCTTACGGATTCCAACCCAAGTCCTGTGGGTTGATGTATAAAATACCAGCGCGCGATACTGTGGCCGGTGTCGCCGTCCGCAACGTCGCAATTTCGAATAGCAACCGCATCGACTTGGTGAGCGCAATACGCTCGTTACTGGCCAACGTTAATACCTTCAAACACAAAATTATACTTCGAAGACCATTGGTTATACCACTTATAATAAGTCATCTGAAATGTTACCTATTCATTACGTCAACATTAAAAGAATATTTTAAACCTTATTATCATCCATTAAAGTATTCAGACTCTCGATCCACATCGGATCAATGTCACCATCCAGTACGATCCACTTCGGCCCGTCTCCGGGCATGTTTGCCATGTCCCTCATGATGGTAGAAAACAGGCCATCTTTCCACTCTCTCGTCGCCGGGTTGATGATGCCAAACAATTCGTCGTTGGTCACTGCTTTTGGATCCAGATCATTGTAGTAGGGTTTCATTTTCAGCATATGATACGTTTTATTTAAACATTGCCACACCATTGATTTTCCGGTACCAGCGAAACCGTCTATGAATACGGAATGTCTCACAGCGAACAGCTCCACTAACTGCACCATCTATATAAGTTATTTTTATTACATATAGCATACGTACACTTCAATTGGCAGCAAATTGGAAATTATCTATAAAAGCTGACGACTAAGGAGGAATTAGTCTGTTGTAACAATTAATTAACATTCTTACTTTTAAAATAAAACCTGCTTCAGGTTGTAATTTCATTGAAATAGCCCCTTCCACAAGGCTCTTCTCAAAGTCGAGGTCCCGTTTCCTTGGTACATCCAGAGCGGGGAACAGATCTCCAATGAGGCCCATAAATACAGGTGTATCATCAGTCACAATTTTTGGTATGTTGAAGTCACGCAACGCTCTCATCAATACTTGATCCTCGGGTCGTAACCGGTCGCCTCGCTGTTTATTTAGAACGTGGCGTGTAAAAAACAATGTGTATTAATATCAAACTATCTTTATACATATAAGTAAATGACACTTATGATGAACGCAAACCTTCAAAGACCCTGCGACTACGAGCACGGACTTGATAGCCCTGAGCCCCCAATCGTAGTGGTCCTGCTTCGACAGCAACTCTCGACACAACATGTAGAGTGTAATGAATTTACGCGCTAACAATCGCGCTTCTTGAAAACCTTCGGCCACCAACATAATCTCGCAAATCAGCTCAAAATCAGGTACCACCATAGCACAAGGTCTATAAATAAAGTAATATATTTATTTGGAAGTACGATACGTATGTCATGTAAAGCATTTTAATTTATAAGAATAACAATTTTAAATTCTCGTTAGAATTAAAACATTGCAAGTTTCTTTTTACAATATTGAATGCAGTGTTACTAGTGTCACCTGAATAATGCCTTCAAATTCTCGGGTAATTCCGTTCTCCCCGCGTAACCTGGGTTCATGGTGATAAACATTCCTATCGTGGGGATGAGAGTGATGATCTCGCCCATAAAATCAAATTTCTTTTTCTTCGCTTTGATCGCATCCAATACACTTTTTACTTGTACTGACACTACGGACAACACTTCCACCGAAATCCTATTGAATTCGTCAAAGCATCCCCAAGCGCCAGTCTGAGCCAAACCTGTAGTAAAATAAAAGCAAATCATTTTAATTATAGAACGAATTCGATTGAATAAGTTTTTCTTGTTAACAAAGAAGAAGCTATTGACCTTTGTAAATATTGCCACATGATTTGTAGTCCATTTGTTCGGAGCAGTTAAATACGTAAACCATGATACCGAGAGCTCTGCCCAAATCTTTCGTAGTCTCCGTCTTACCAGTACCCGCGGGACCGGCAGGTGCTCCGCCCATGATTAAGTGAAGGCTCTAAAAGAAAAATCGACTTTTGAAGATAATCAGAAATGTCAGGTTCTGTTGAGATAAGAATGAAAATATAAATTAAGTAATAAATTGATTGCGTTGCCTATAGTACCTGAGTCAATGTGATATAACAGCGATCTGTCAATGGCGTAATGACGAGACGAGGTGTATTTCCTAGATATTCATAATCGTAGAGAAATTGTGCGTCGCAAATATTAGCGAAACAATTATTAAGTTTAATATCCCAGCGATGCCTGGAATTTGTAAGTACGGTTATAAAATAAGAGTCATCTTTATACAGAAAATGCAGAGTTCATAAAAACTTGCCTTAACTGACTCTGCCACTGGAAAGCATTCGATGTTTCGACCTTCGCAACAATAAGTTTCGCAACAACATCTCTTGAATGCACATCGATCGTACAAATAGTCATAATTTTCTGTCTGTCACCAACGGTTAAATCTCCAAGTAACAGTACGATGAGTGCATTCAATTGAGCGATTTGTTTCTTCTGGTAATCTTTTAAGGCGTTTTCATACCCTTTTTGTGACACGATTAGAAAAAATACATTATGAGTTTGAACATGGCAATAAATCCATCTAACAAACTTTCTACATTAATGTCTTACCTTCCTCTAGTTTTTCAAAGGCCTGATTAGTCTCGGTGGTCCACCAGATCTGGGTGCCGACGAGGGCCGGCTGCGCGGGCCAATCGAACACCCATTCGTCACGCGGTTTATCTTCGTACGATTTGACACTATGTTCGAAAATATCCCTCAAAGTATATCGCATACAGTCTGTCACCCGGTTCAGCCACATTTCAACCTGATTTACAAATTAACTTTTACTGTTTCTATCAGGATGCGTACAGAATACATAATTAATCAGTATTATATGTATATCAAGTCATAATTAATTAGCTACATAAGATTACTTTTGCGTAGTATGATAGAATGTAAATCAAAAATATTTCCGCAACAACGAATACCTTTCCAGAACAGTCACAACAAGGCGCTTTGAATGGTACATGCTCCTCGTTTTCTTTAGATATCATCTCGATCGCTTGCTTACTGCCGGGCTTCGGGAACACTAACTTCGCCAAATTATCATAGAGTTTGGAAAGATGACGACCCACAGCTGGCGGATTGTTACCGTTGGATAATATATCTGAAGTACAAAGTTATACACGTAGAAGTATTTGAATATCGATATTAAGTAATATCGCCTATTATAAGTTTTAATAATTACCCAGTAAATCCGCAGATGAAACAAAATAGAAACGAGGATAGGCCAAACGTTTAGTTTCCAAATAATCATTGAGAGCTTTCTCACAAAGGTTAAGTCCCTTCATGAGCTCCTCTAATTTTTCTAATAGCCCTGGTTTATTAGTAGCCTGAATGACATTCGGAGTAGTAGCTATATCTTTGAGCAGCTCCTAAAATATCAATAAAAATTAAAATCAGTCAATAGAAATAGTACACTGAGATATCAATGTTGCTGTAAGAGCCACGAAGTATTAAGAATTAACATCATTATTGTTATCTCATTTCATAGCGTAGTCGTAACTCACTTTAAACGTCTTATCAATGTTATCGAATCGCTTAGAGTCCTCGGGCAATTGTGCGCGAATGTCATCGGAACCAACGAAAATACTCTCCAGATACTGCCACTTGCGTTGCACTTCAAACCAGATTGCAATGACGGCGTCTGCCATGCCCAGCTTCTTCTGCCACGCGGTCACTTCCTCTTCATAGTAGCCGATAAACTTCGATGACATCATCATTTGTACTTGATTCTGGTAATAGAAAGGTAATTTTTATTTTAGATATCCTGCAACTTGGATCATTCATAAACGCTACATCATCAATTGTCATTGCACCTGATTGTCTTCTAGGGTTTCTACGAGCTCTTCGCTCGCCTTCGGCAACTTGTAACCGGTTCTGTCGTGGGTAGTGTAATCGAACTCCATCATAGACCATGTTACCTGTAACTCCCTAAAATCGGAATAATACAATTGTATAATGAATTTTCTTCACAGTCAAGTAAATGAATAAAAAAATGGCAACGAATAATTGCAACATTTAAAATAAACAGTATTCTACTTGAGAGTTTTCTCCATAGCCGCTTCCTTAACAGATTTATCAACAATAGTTTTGACTTCTTCTTCGAACTTATGAAGATTCAATGCTAATAAATCTGCTAATGTTGTGTCATCATCAATATGGAATTTAACCTGAAATTAGCCCAAGATACTCAATTAAATAAAAGACAAAATTCTACTGGTATTTGTAAAAATATTATGTCATAATGTACATAACTTACCTACGTATATAAATGTAATGAGATTAAACTATAATTAACTAAAATGAATTAACTAAATATTTACAAAATAAACTCTGACAAAATTAATGCATGATTCGGTGTCTTCTGTTGCGCTGAAGATTCCGTTATTGACGATATTTGAAGTCCTTGTTCCTTCATTTCTTTTAAAGAATATATTTTATTCAGTTTAGTAAGTTTCTGACGGTTTAAGTTTGACTCTTGCAACTTTGGTCTTCTGAAATCTTGTATTTGTAAATAAGAGTCGGCTTTGATGATGAAATGATTCTTTTCATTATTTGTAATCGACGTCTTCACAATGGATTCCGTTAAATCTTCTAAAGACTTAAAATCTTCAATAACCGAGTCGAATGAAATGCAACTTTTAACAATATCTTTGGCTACGAATGGTGGGGAATGGTGTATATGATTTGTTTCGATGGACATGATGTATGAATGAGCAGATTTCTGGACATCAAAAAGACGAAAGTAAGATTTACATTGAAATATGTACACAATTAATCATAACACAGGAACGAAGGAATTTACTATGATTACGTACTTTTGTTGCCATCATCAATTCGATCCAATGTCTATCTTTGATAGCTGGATTCTGCAAATCCGTCACAGCTCGCAAAGATGTCATTAAATTCTTTATCGTCGCTTCTATCGATATATAAGGCTCCCTTAAAAAATAATATATTATTCGTGACAGATAAATCAGTTCATTATTAAAGGAAAGTTTAGGTGACCTTCGAATAAACGTAAAAACATATGAAATTACCAAACTCTCATATCCTTATCGAGTTGTCGCAAATCTTTAGTAAAGCGCTTGCATTCTTGATCCATGCCATCCGCATCTATCTTTTTCCACGGCGACTTCTTCCAAAATTCTATAGTTCCCATTACTAGATAATAGTAGTCCCATAATTGCTGCAATGTATAGCCAATATGAGATAAATGTAAGGATTAAGTACTTAAGTGGAAAAATATTCTATAACATTGCGCTAATAAAACGTAGAATAGAATGTACTCGTAAGGAAAAGAGTATGTAAAGAAATACATTTAAGAAATATAATTGGACACCGCGATCGAATCCACCAACAACACAAGGTGCATTGATATCAATATTAAATAACTTCGCGTACTTTGATTAGTTTCAATTCGCGCCGACATTGCTTGAGATTCTTCTCGTCGGGTGGCTGTATATCAAAAAGTCCGCAAGACTTTCTCAGTCCGCTCAAGATACTTTCGAATTGCAACAATTCCTGGTGTACTTGGTCAATTTGCTGATACGGCTCTTTACAGGTCTCCAAGAATATCTAATAAAGAGAAGATCATAGTTTTGTCACCTAATTAAAAAACTGGGAGAGGAATAATATGCCAGTTCATCAAAAGCTTAAACCACGAATCTCACTATTGTTTATCCGTGTGAAAAAAAAACAAACCTCTTTCAGTTTGAACTGTTCTCTATACATATTCAGGCGAATAGTGATAAGAGAAACACGTTTGGCAATGAGCGCCGCCTGCGCTGCCTGCAGTGGTGCTACGTTATTCTTCATCACAGTTGCCTGTTTAACTAAATTCCTCCATTTTTCCGGCAAAACATCGAGCTATATAAAACACACAGACAGCTAAAAATAAGGCTAATGAATGAAATTATTAGAAATACAAACCGACTACCCTAAAAGAAGAAATAGGGAGAGAAGGACATGCACGTGGTAGCAAATGCTATTAATAATGTAGCAATGGTATTGCAATAGCGCTGTAGCGACAGAAGGTGACCTAAACGATTACTCTTACCAAGGTATATACCGAATATTGATGAAACGCTGAAGGTTCCTTGTCCACGTTTGTTGGTAAGCGTGACGGAGAAAATAAATCACCAGTCAGTATAATAATGGACATTCGTAGGAAACATACAATTTTTAATACACACGTTTCTAGGATACTTAGAAAAAAACAAAATGGAGGTAAGTACAGCAAAGTTATATAATAAATACTTTTTTCCATTACTTGTTCATAAGTTTCCTCGGGGAAGTCAACGCCGTACTCCTTCAAGACGTACATAATGTCACGGAGGGGTTCAAACATTTGATCAGTGCCGGCATCCATTTTCGCTTTAACTTCATTAAGAACGCCCATCACTTTCAATAATCCTTCATAGTCATCGTCCCCTAACTCCACTGACAATTCCTTTGAAGCGTAAGCTATAAACTTTTCAAGATCATCCAAGCTAAAATGATCAGGTACATTTTAATATATTTCATCACTTTTAACTACGAGATTGTTATACTTCTAACTTGCCTGGTCTGCACATGGTCTTTAAGGTTTTGCTTATAAAGATTGCTCCACTTGCAAACAATATTCATAATAGCTTGATTAAGTCTCTTCAGATTTAACTTCAACCATCCGTTACATAAATATTCTGAAGGTAACGCTGCGACTTCATCATAAAGAGAGTTATAATAATCAATCTATAGCAAGAAAAAAATATATTATATGCCAAGTAAATGCAATTAGAATTGTGATAATGACAGTTTATAATGTAACAGTTTAGAAACTAACCTCTTTCTGATACTGCTCGAGTGTGGGTTTACGTTCGGGTGGATCACAGCCATTTTCATATTTGTACTTATCGAATTCCTCCGGTGGAATAACACGACCATATTTTAGAAATCCTGCTAAAACTTCGTGTCTATCTTCCATCCACAGAGGTGTATATTTCTCATATTTCTAATAAAGTAAGTAGTAGTCTCATAAGTACATACATACATATATACATATTGTTGTTTTTGGTTAGAATAAATGAAAGAAAATCACGTACCGAAGCATACGACACTATATCGTTAATGCTATTTTCAACCCTCTTTAAAATTTCATGATATAAATCAATCATAGCGTCCTCATTGGCAATATCATCTGCGTACAAATGTTATATTATTAATGTGTCGATAAGTCTTTATGTAAATACATATTTTAAATTTGTTACCGTTCCTTTACCTTCATATGTGGCGATGGGCACTATAGGATCGATCCTGGGAAACATCGTAGCTTGCAAAAACATATCCTTCATCATTTCTCTGAGAGTATCGTACAAACCGCCGGCATCATCAAGGTCCAGAGATGGTGAAAAGAAAATATCTAGTAGGTCGCAAGTAGAATGAATTAGTTTACATTTATCACTTTTAAAATAAATTACTAAGCCTAAACATTTTGAATTTAAAAGTACCTGGGTCTCTGAGTTCTGCAATAATCTCCATAAACGCCACTCGTGGTCCTTTTTCTAAATCGGTTTGTTTTTCAAACAAATTTAAACTAGATTGAATTGCTTTCATCACTTGACGCGATACCTAATGAGTTTGGAGAAAAGTAATGAAAGTAAACCAATAGGCAAAAATGAAAAAAAATTATAACGGATCTTCTTTTCACTGGATAAACATCGTAAAATAAACGTAAAATGTACTTACAAGGGAGTCAACATATTCGACGTAAGCAGGCCAGCGAGCCGCTCTGAAGGCCTCTTCCTCCATTTCAAGCCGCTCCGCCTCAATGTCCGCGAGTTCTTCGGGGTCTAATTCCTCCTCTTCCTCAGCCGGCGATTCTACTTCCTCGCCTAAGTATAATCATATTATTATCAAATACCCACTTATCTGCAACCGAGCTGTCAATAAGATTCAATAAAATACATCGGCACCAACTTACCTGCATCACGATCACTATCGTTATTTACAGCTCCTTTTGTCGTTCCCTTGCGGGAATAAAGGTTAACTGCCATCTACTAGTATGATACAGTAACATCCAATATCTCTTGCTATTATTAGCTTGGACCTTTTGGCCGTGAACATAACAAGAGTTTGTCATAAAACAAATGCTAGTTGTATCTTGTTCTTAAACATAAAATAGTTTTACCTTCATCTCTACGTGCTTGTCGCTCCTTCCTCTCCGCTTCTTTGGCTTCTCTTTTCAATCTCCGAGCCTCCCGTCTCTCGAACTTCACTCGCTCAATCTCAGCTTTCTCTTCATCCCTTGCCTGCTTTGCCAAGCGTTTTTGTTCTCGACGCTCCATAAGTTCTTGCAGCTGTTTTGCTCGTTGTGCTTTTTCTTCATCATCAAGAGTAGCTTCATCTACTTCTTCTAAATCTTCCTCCTCTCCATCAGACTGTGAATATTTGATTATATCACTAACGATTTATAACGCTATCGTGTTAAATATATACTTTGGGGCACGTTACACAGTTCAATCCATTAGTTTCCGTTAGCTCTCAATCATTTAAGCTTGTTAGGCTTAAAAGTGGGCTAAAAACATACAATAGTTGTTTACCTACTATCCCGGCACTAGATTAAATACTATAGGTACATCCGCACGAGAAAAGTAAGATGAATTTGGTGAATTATAATTAAGGCTCTCACAGTTGCAGAAGAAATCAGTGCTTAGCAATGGTAGTAAAACAGTGATAAGAATCCCACCGCAAAATCCTAGTAACATCCGATTGCAAAAACTTTGCTAATACCTGCATAATATAATAATTTTACCTCTTCCTCTTCTTTTATATTGAAGAATAGGTTGTAATTACGAGACAATATTTGCTCGAATTCAGCATGACTTTGAAGGATTTTACTGCGCCTGTAATATATAGGACAAAATTAGGGAATCGCAATTAATTTATTAGAAATCAAACAATTTAGTTATTAAGGTCTTATGTAACCTGTTTGCAAATCTTGATCGCCGTTCGCTAACAGCTAAAAGCTCCTTTTTTTCTGGATTCTCCTTACGGTTATGGAGCGGGATATTTCCCCAACTATCGATGTTGTTGAGACCTCTTTTCACGTTATCTTGAGCCGTCAGCACCCGTTCCTGCAGCGTGTTAATAGCCGAGTACACTTCCGCCATCCATTCGGTGACTGTTATTGAAAATTTATACTGTTGTAGTAAGGTAGACGATCAGTACTATATTTCAAACAAATCTATAGTTCTATACTAATAATATAAAACTGAATAGTTTGATTGTTTGAACGCGCTAATCTCAGGAAATATTGGTCCAATTTGAAAAATTCTTTCAGTGTTAGATAGCTCAT
>DWQT01005790.1:0-10022 GCA_018244895.1 Myscelus amystis hages | reverse complement strand
CCAACTGCGACTTACCATAAGGTGCAGGTCTTACATAATTGGGAATTCAAAATAATAGGTTTCCTTACGATATTTCTTCCATGAATACAACAGCTGACAACTATTGGACCTTGTAATCGTATATAACTTGTGAAGATAACTGTGCGGGGCCAGATTTAAAATAATGCTGAAAGTGGAAGCCTGGGATCTAAATCTAGACCTTTGCGCTTCAGTGCAGGTCATATTATTTAATTAGTTACTTTGGGTCAGATAGGTTCTTTACGTAAGTCACAAAACGACTGCAAGCTCACAATTATTATGTCAGTATTAGAATTATTTAGGATTTTCATAACATCTTATTCTTACTAAGCTTGTTATAGTGTGTGTGACAGTCTTTGCATGTTCAGTCAAAAAGTGACTATTAAGCCACAAATTACCTATTAAAATGTGTTTATACAAAGCGCATCTTAACGTCTTTACGAGAGGAAACGTTCACGCAGATTTCACCGCTTTCATGTGTTAAAGAGCGTTAACTTCCTTCAATCTATAATTACTCGTAGCGGATTTACATGCGTTTGATTTATAATTCCTAGTTTATATCGGCAAAGAGAAATCTGTTTGTCCGTCTAAATAGCGAGGTAATCACTTAGACTCCGTCAGGTTTTGCTAGTACCAACAATGATAGCGATTATTTGTAATTTATACTATCATCTGTATTGCACTTACATCCTCGTAATCAATATCCTTCGAATACATAAACAGTTTGTTAGAATTGTTCAGCTGCGTGTAAATGAATTTAATTTTACGGCATTAAAGTTTTCTTGACCTTTTCATTGAATTAACCGTTCAGCGAAAGAAAAAATATTTCGAATCAGAGGCGCCTCACATGGTACGAAGTTGCAACGAATAAAATATATTATAAACTAAATTGTTATAATAATATTACGAAGACGAATACACTAATGAGCGCAATTTAAAAACGACACGTGACAAAGGGCAGTCGAGTTCACATTTACCTTTCACCTCGCTGTCAACACGTCGGAATCTTCGAGTTAAATAGAAAATGCAATGTTACGGATTACATACGCGGCACAACCGTGAAACATAACGGCCAACTCTGCGACATTACGTATACAATAATAGAAAACAGCATATAATATTTACATTCCTTTTTTAAATTGTAAGTAAATATGCATACATATACAACATAGTAAATTAGCGAAGAGTGCTTTTAAGTTAAAAGTGAATGTTGACGTTAAGTGTATTTTAAGCACTATTAAGTTGATTTAATTAACATTTAAAAGTTTACTTTGGATATAAGAACGTGGGTGTGGGAAACGCTGTACTGTCTTAGTAAGAAAGGAGGACATACTCATTTGGAACCGTGGCACAATTGTAGAATAGTTAGAGTAAAAAATTGTATGTGTAGATTACTAAAAATGATATTAAGATAACGGATAAAACTCCAGGTCAGTACAATAAAACAATCGATATAATTATAATAACATTTTAAGTTCATCCATCAACATAAATCTATGCATACATAGGATATCACGTAAAGATTGTTTTGTGAAGACATTGCGCGACGTGGTAACGACCTGAGATCAGGCATTACGTTCTGGTTACATAATGCGGCAAAAAGCTGCCGTGAACATCGGTCGCCGGCGTTCGAGCAGGAGACATGGACTATTGGTCATGCTAATACAGGGATGTTGGTTATTTGACTGGAGTTACTTTTATAAAGAAAGGAGTAATTTTAGAATCATATGGCCTTAAGCTACTTGGCTGTCATAGTAGTAATCTCCGACATCAAATATTTATTGTCTTGTCTCTGTGATTTTTTTATACGTTTGTTTGAAATAAACGTTAAATATTTCAATATTACGCATTCGTCTGGTGTCTATCCGTTAACAAGCAGAATTAGATAGCCCTAAAAAAATGTATCTGATTTGCGTGCTTCACTCCGCGCCACCTGTTGTTGCGGCAAAGAATTTGTGTATACAATATGTTACATGAATTCATTGCTACAGTAATTAGTTGATCCATTCCTGTTTCCTGGAGTAACATTACACCCCGCACTTAAACAGTAGACCCGGTTGTGCGTTAGTTTCGAGTGAGCGCCGCGGAGGAATGCTCTGTTCAAAACCCTATGCACGACTCGATTTGTCTCAACGACGACTGCAAATCGACTTGCTGGAAACGTAACTGTTTTAAGTGCGGCCCATAGATTTTATATTCGTTCTGTTCTAGTTTGAGAAACGTTCTTTGAATTCACTCCAGTATTATTAGGTTCGAATACAGTTGTGCCGTTGCTTAAATTTATATCCTAGGTAATAAATTGTCTTTATGACTGTTTTGCTACAAATGTTTATACTCGGTGTCTCTGTTTCCACTGTCTATTTTAAATGCCTGTGGGTATTTAGAATTATTTTTTTTATATTCGTTCTGTTTTAGTTAAACATTCTCTTAATTAAATGTTACTGTATATTTGTTATTATCGTTTGTTTACACTCTATCTTCGGAAATGTCCTAGCTGTAAAAATAAATAATTCTGATAGAAATTTAATATTACGAACTTTTTAAGAAATTCATTTATAAAAGTGTTAACAGCCATGTTGTCTTATTTAATGAACGTATATAACAGGCAGTCTCTAAATAATCTCGATCAATTAAAAATTCATATCCCAATCAATAACTGTCAAAATAAGTAGCCAGTTGATGTAAGATCTAATAAATATTCTTATGATTCACACTGCAGTCGTTAATTAAGTTTTAAACGTGGTAACTTGTTATTCTCATTGTATCACCGAGAACGAGGCAACGATAAACGAAAGAGAGAAAAATAATTTCAAAGTGAACAATTATGAGACTGCAGACATTTCTACTCTCTTCTTCACTTCTGTGGCTAAACAAAATTCTAGTTTTTCGTAATCGTTATTAAAAATAGATACCTTAATATACCTCGTTAATTAATTGTGATCGTTCACACTGCGCCTTATAGATATCACCTGATTTCCATTGTCCTCTACATTGCCTATACATTCGGTGCGACATAAACTTCTTAAACTGGTAGATAACCGGCGCATATGTACGAAGATTCAAAGAGTGATGAATGTAGAGGAAACACGTCACGTTTGTAACAATCGTTTGTACTAGTCATGAAGTTTTTTACATCCTCGCTTACTATTCGTTACACTTAACACATAAGTGGTGAAACAAATTCCTAATCCATATTTAAAATTTAAATAAAAGTTAATTGGTGCTGAGCGGCCTTGAGTGGCGTGGTCAATGGCCGGAGAAAGGTACGCGGTAACTAATTAGAATTATGTAAACACGTAAACAGCCTTGTCGGCCAGTCGGCTAGAAAATAGCTTCTTGTTTTATTCAAGAGATATATCTACAAGCTGAACTACAAGCTGTTTTATTAGGCCGATGAGATTATGCATTTTCTCGAGTCTATTGTTGCAGATTTTCAATATGTACTTCACTATTTATATTAATTAGGCACACACAACTTTATAGATACAGAAATATCAAGTTACGAAACACGGAAATTCAATCCCAATACTATCATGTTAAAATTAATAATATTGGCTGATTCAGATTATGGCTACCATTATGTAAGATGATGTGAAACAATTACAAGTAATGGTTGTTGGAGCGAACGCTAATTGTATTTTGACAGAAATAATATTGCTTGAATGTACATGGTGTTACTCAAAGGTGTTCGAGTTTGAAATTGTCTAATATACTCGTACATATAAAAAACAAAAGATCAGCCTACATCCTACTCTTGGTCTATCTTCGAAAGGCCATTAGCAGGGCTGATAAATTAAGACGATCTAAAGTTAGTTTTCTTAAAAATGACAATAAAAGTAATTTTATTTATAAATAAAGATATAAACAATTGTGATTAAAGCACGTATTGACACATGACAGGTGTAATTAATCGTAAATAAAAAAAACTTTTTAAAAGCATTTGATTTGTTGTGATGTTTTATCCATTTAGTAGCACCTCGTACGCAGACGATGTAGCTAAGTTTAGTGGCAAGCGACACCGGGTTAGATGTTATCTGGCTGATGTATCGCCGGTGCCGCCCTCTGGCGAGTAACTCCCTTCTTGATGGGCATCACCTCCGACTTGCAACGATTACTACACACGGTTATCCAGTATCGTACGCTGTTTCTCATTATATTTGTTTATACCGAGCATAGCACCGATAGATTTAATTTTAAATTATCCTAGGGTAGTGTACCTCAATATCTTATATAAGAAAATGTTCACTCTTATGCTTTTAATGAGCAACGTGTTAATATTGTGAACATATGAATTAGATAAATAAATTCCGAGTTTTTACTTTAAAATTTTTGTGTAATAGGCCACCCAATGTTAGGTAGTCATCGTAAGCGGTTATGCAGTTTCCAAATCGAAAGTATTGTGTGGTTTCGTGGTTACATGTGATATTTTACAAAGGCTGATGTTGAAAAATTCCTTAAAAACTGTGACCATTTTGAATATACTGTAATTGTAAGTTTTTAAATTACTATAATTTTTCTCTATTTTAGAATGTCCCTTCAGAATTTTCTACGGTAGGGTGTTGCAAAGTTATATTGTCGGAATTGTAAAGAATTCTGAGCTAACTAGGTTTTCCTCGAGCCTTTTTTCTTTCATTTCAACACTGTTGACATTCAAGCCCTTATGCTGTCACTGACTGTGACAGAACGTGTCAGTATGTGAGTTAATTTAAATTATTTTTACGTTTTACATTAGAATGCTATTTACTGATACCGTATCGTATAAAGAGCTTTATTTTCATATCTTACTACACGAAGTTACGTTTACGTGTATACTTACTAGAGTATTACGAAATAGACAGTTCGAAATATGTAGAAACACAACACGAGTAACAGCTTGAGTAAACGTTACGTTTTCACTGACGCTGCAGGCTCCTCGGGCACTTTGAACATTTGTGCAAATAAGAACGCTATTCTTTGTAAGTAGGCGTGCGTGAAAGTGAATTGTAAGTATTGAGTAGATTAATATCGGTGTGGGTGCCATAGGTGGCGGGCGATATACATCTCACCGATGAACTTTCCGCCACTTTTCCGTAATCTTTTTTTGAGTTATCGTTGAATATTTGGAAGTCAATTTATCCGTTGAAACTGTAATCTTAAATCTATATATTGGGACTATTAAAAACATGTTTTTGAAAATCGTTTTTTTCTTCAATTTTGTATATCGTTGTTATGTGACGATCGTTTTACGTGATATTATGTTTTTATATATTTGGAGATTGTATCGTGATGTCAACTTTTATAAATGTGATTGTCTTTTATTTAGAACCTGTTACTTCTACACTTATCATTCGCATAAATTCTTTACATATGAACTGCTAATTTCCATGAATCTATAAATTTGAACATTATCTCGATGTGATAACGTAACTTGTTTTATCATCACTTTTTGGATCCTCGAATTAGCTCAGATGTGAACGGTCCTCGAGAATAAGATAAAAGATAAAATGTTCTTTCATTCTTTATCGGTCGGGGGTACCATCTATCATATTGCGCAACCACGGTCACACTGGCCGCAGGTAATAGTTTTTAACGTGTCTATTAATCGTGAATCACTCATTTTAATAGCCGGTCGTACGGAGATACGCGATTAGATGCAACGTTAAGATTAAATACATCGCTAAACTAATGAATAGCTGGCGTATGCGAATGATTAGTGAAATATAATGGCATGATATTGCAAAGCTTGATGGCTATTTGTGTATTAGCGGAAAGAAAACGAAACCCGCACGAGTTTCTTTTTATCTTTTATGTATAATATAAATTTACATGTATAGACTGACTAGACATTCCGTGCACTATTCACCATCAAGAGCTTTATTACAGATTTCATCTGTTCTTCACATTTCGCTCCTTAAATTGCCAAAAGCATTTAAACGAATTCGTAGTTAGCAGTAACGCACTAACTCTTCTATTTTGTCTACAATTTGTTCGTCGCTTTCGCGTAGTTTCGCTATAAAATGTTACTGATTTAGAGCAACAAAATATACGGTTCGCGTTACTGGTTCAATGTAATAGATGTTCTAGATGTCGGCGGATAAAAATAAAAGGTGGCGGAACAGTCTCGCCGCGGTTGATTAGCCCCCGAAGCTAAGTAAAGCGATCTTTCCGCCGAGCCCCTATTTATTGCCTTTGTTAGATGGAGAGCCGGATCGTTATGTTAGTTGCCAGGTAGAAGACAACACGTTTACTTCCTTATGGGCAAAACAGATCTCTTATAATAATATAGCTTTATAACGTCACGGTATAAGGATGTATTCAAAATCGGTAATGTGAATAAAAGGTTAAGCTCTTTCGTTGAACAAGTAAAGGTTGATTGAAGGTTTGAGCATTTGTGAGTACTGATTGTTATATAAACATTACATTAACGTTATTTGGTTTCATCATTAAGGTTATGTAAAATGATAGCTTATCATTTATTATCATACATTTTGTGTCGCGAACGAGTATGACGGTATTCAAACTAGAATGTGACAGACGGTGAGGATTATTGAGTTGATGATTAAGCGCCTCTGATGATCAAAGATGGAATCACAGATGACAGGGTCCCACACAAGCAAATGTATAGGAATAATTATAAATAAAGAATAGTGATAAGAAGTAGGTGGTATAGTATTACATTCTAATGGAAATGTGAAATGTAAAAGACACGGCAATCTTAATTTCATCTCAAATCGCTCACAAATTTGATTCGGTCACACTGTTTACAAATGCAAACTTATTCAAACGCAAAATTATTAGCGCCAATGGGAGTACCGAATGAGTTCATGTTTTATTTTAGCGACAAGACTAATACCGTATCAAATTTCAAAATATAAAGATTCGGATAGTTTAAATTAGAAAGGCGGTTGTTGGGATTTGTGATCTTATGAGACATTAAGATTGCTTAGTAATATGTAAGCAGTTATAGATAGTGACAGTCTAGTACTTTGAATTTCGGTGTTTCCTTCGGATGTAGGTTCAACTGTTTTCAAAGGTTTTGTTTTATGGCTAAAAATATACCACGTACTATGACGATGGACGTAAACATCGTGAAGAAATCCACACGCCTTAGAGTTCTTCATAATATCATTCAGTCATATCATCATTCATATCATTCGTGAGCTGTCTGACAACTGACATGTTACGCATTATGCCGTTACCGCGTTTACATTCTAAGAGGAGGTCTGAATCCATCAATATAACGATTAAAACTGCCCGAGCTGATTATTAAATTCTTCTATTGCTCTTCGTCAAATCAACGTTCTTCGAAGAAGCCATACAGTGACCACCAAACGTCTCTCCGAAACACACGTGGTTATCAGCAGTGTGTTACATTTATTGCGAAACCTTGTTACTGTTATGTCACGGCCTAGTTTTGCAAATAGAAAAAGAATACATGTAATTTCTTATTCCAAAACGTTTCGGTTGCTAATTGAAAAGAGCAAACTGATGAATGGTGCTCGAGAAAGTTTATTGCGCAATGTAATTTAAACAAACCGACTTTAACTAGTCTCGTAAAAAGAAATAAACATGTATGTATGTACATAGGTCTTAGTGAAGCTGCCATACTTCGCTCTATTTAGGCCATATTAGTCGATTTTATGATTTAAATTGCATAATTGTTTACTTGTTTATTTATTATATTTACAAAGCTTAACAATATTTAAAAATTACATTGGCTACTCAAAATAGACGAATTGTTACATAGAGGGATTTCTGTCTGTTTTAACACACACACACACACACACTGTTTTACACATTATATATTTTTTTATTTATTTTTTTATTATCACATTATATAAGTAGATGAATGTATAGCTCCGTGAACTGTACTTTTTTTATTTCTATTATATGAGTATTATTTTTTTCACTCTATTTTGGCAGAGATTACGTGAAGCGTACGTTGTATCGTGTTTTTTCGATTTTCTGGTCAATTTACTAGTTTTTTAATAGTTCACAGACAAGATTCTGTAACTGTTATCTAATGACGGACGCTCGAAAACGTTTAACAGGCTCTTCTGCACTAAAACGTTTGAAATATTCTAGCTTCAATGCATGTTGAGTGCCATACAGGCGCGTTGAACCAAGTTTTAGTTCTAGTCACAAGGTTAGTTGCATGCTGGTGTTAACATTATTACATAAAAATGAACATCATTGAAGCAGAATGATGTTGAAAAAAGTGTGAAGTATCATTCCATCCATTTACCGATACAGGTATCTCATTGCGTGTAATGATTCTTTTAAACGGCGCGCCGGGCCACTGACCCGTAATCAACTGTAAAGGTAACTGTAATCAAACATTTAATTTGTACTGTCTTTGTGTGGACGTTCACGTCCGATATTGAGCAATCGCCGAATAATAGACAATATTACCTGCCTCTTACGGTATTTATGAAAAAAACAGACCTGACGCGATCTCGTAGCTATAATGAAGCAATGTTTTCGCTTTTCATCAACGTAGTATTTTTATCTGTCGCATATTAATGGAGACCCCATTTTCTACAAAAATGTACATGTTAATCCCACCTCGTGATTCATAACGAATATTTTAAGCGTTCCCATATTTTACGAATTATTTCCGATTGAAAGAACGGCAATGTTTTGTATATAAATTATATATCTATCAAGACCTTTTATACTATAGCATGTATTTAAAAATCGTCAATGATCCATACATACTTATTAGTGAAAGTTTGAGAAGTATTTATCTAATAATTACATAATACATTTCTAATAATATTATAATAATTTATACAGTTTCTTTGCGATTGGGCTTGTAAATTAAAGCGTTTATCAAGATTCATTTATTTTTATATGCTTTATCGATAATTACGATATAACAAATTTTCATTTCATAAATATTTGTAAATGTTCCCTTAAAAATGATCTATTATAAATTATAATAAAACTAAAGTAATTCTTGAAATGTTGTTTTGTCACAAAACGCCCTTCATAAAGTGGTATGGAGCATTTTTGTAAATTTAATAAACATACGGAAATGCAGCGCATCTTGAATTGATCTTAGAAATTGTCAAGCATTTTAAGCTTGGACAAATATACTGCGTATGTGAGGCTTATGCTTTTGAAATATTTTTTATTAACTACAATAGCTACTGAAACTCAAATGGTTTGCTAATTCTTCTTATACTGCATTTAATAAGTTGGACTGAGAGCTTTTCGGAATATGTATAGTAACTTTATACATTTTACTCCTATTGTGGTATTTATAAATTATAAATTATATTATGACGAAATAGAAGCATCCCTGATGCGTTTTCTTTTGAAGCCAGGTTTTGATAGGCAATGTTTTCCCCATTATTTGTTGAAGGCGGGCCTATAAAATTATACAGAAAAAACGGTAAGGGTATACAGGTCGGGAGAAAATATAACACCCTAGCGTTCAGGCTGAGTAATTACACGTTACTATAAAATTACATAGCAGAATAGTTGGAAGAAGTAGTAAAACCACTTTACGAGTGGTTTTAGTGCCGTTACACAGCATCATGGTTTGGAGAAAACTCGCGAGGCTCAACGTTAATGCTCATAAAACATTGTGTGGCAGCCAATAATGCGAAAGTTATGAGCATGGAAAGTTGTTACTTCAATTGTTTTGGGCGAGCTCTAGGAACGTTGAAGTCAAGCTTGGCTTATCATTTTTGGTGGTTTTGTCGACTTTTATCTGCAACGTGATTGCTTTGAATATTGTCTTTTGTCGATATTCGTTTTATACGCCTTTTTGTTACGTATCTAATGATCATACATTTTATATAACAAAATGATATTTATTTTTATATAAAGAGATATTAATTAATATTACTGATTAATTAATTATTGACTGACCTCGTGGTCGAGCGGTTAGAGACCCTGACTGTGAAACCGGAGGTCGTGGGTTCGATTTCCACCCAGGACAAACATTTGTGTGATGAGCATATTTGTTTGTTCTGTGTCTGGTCGTAATAAAAATATCTATATAAGTATTATATAAT
>DWQT01005789.1:0-10022 GCA_018244895.1 Myscelus amystis hages | reverse complement strand
CACGACGCGTCGCGGAACGGGTACATTGGGGCGTTTACGTGTCACTCGGAGACGTGCACGTACGTGACGCGCGGGCGGGGCGTGACGTCACCGCGACCTCGCCGTTAAGAATATTCTCGAACAATCGAAACAGTTACACGAACAGCTAACGATGTCTACTGTCCTCCAGCGGAGCCCTACGTTCCTTATCAACTAACAATCCGATGAAATCACATAATAGATAATACATAATATGTCTTCGGAAACTATTTACAATATCGACGTTTATACACAGACTGTAGGAAAATCCGTGAACGATACACGGAAATACAAAAAATAGTACAGTAAAAATAACAAAACAAACGTAATATTTCCATTAGTTTACATAAAACCTCTTTAAATTACCAAACAAAAAATGACCTGACAGTTTATAGCAAATTTGATACAAGGAACGAAAAACAATATAGAATGATTAAACTTAATTTAATACCGAGTAACTCATCAATCCCCTAATGGATCACACATGGAAATATATGAAGGAAACATTGGAAGTACAGTTGTGTGCGTTTATTAACATGTAATTCGTACAATAATAATCTTGTGTATGTTCATAGTGAGGTGATCAATTAAGAAATAACTCACTCGATCATATACGACGAATAGAATCGAAAGACGACTTGAGATTGCATATTATATCGATAAAAAAATCGATTTGACATTGTTCATATTAGGCCAGTTTTAAAATTTGAAAAAAGAACGAAGATTTTAATTTTAAAAAAAAGGATGTTTTTATCCTATCGCTACCGACGTCCTTATCTACGACATTTATCAATTTTTTTTTATTCAAGGCAAGAACAGCGACTCGTGGGACGGCCACGAGCGCGTACAACTAACTAGCTACGTTTAACCGCTCGAATCATTACACTACGTACCCGCTACCGACAGAACTTATTGCGACCAGGATATCACAAAGTGAATTATTATTTTTTACTTAACTATCGTAGCCATTTTTACAAAGTTTAAATTTGGATCGACGGTGACCGATTTACTAAAGTTTATTGATACAGAATACATATTAGAGATAGATTTTTTTACGCAAATGATTGTTTTTGAAGTCAAAATAATTAGAAGTATGTTAATTAACACGAACAAAGCGTACTATTACAGGAAATCGATATAATCAGTTGAGTAAACTTTGAAGTCTTTTTCGGACTTAAAGTGAAAAGGACCCTTGAAAGCAGAGAAATTTACTCATACATTATTAACTAGCATTACACTAGTTTTTTTTGAATCAAACATACCCGTATTTGAACGAAGAATTTCAAAAGCACATTTTTTATATGTACATATATCCAATTCGAATATATATTTGAATATTGTATACATTCTAACAAAACGAATCAACGGTCAGATGCGGGTAGATTGTAAAAATAGCTATCGAATGCCCGATGAAATACAAGTTATATACAAACGACCACAGCTGAAACTTTATCACTAACCAGTAAACATTGTTATAACCATCACAAGAGCAGAGTATCCGTGATATTGAGTGTTTGCATACAATTTGCTCGACTGTGTACAATGGCCGCGCTTAATCCGTTCCCGCCGGGGGAAGGTGTATTCAAACTTGGAATATTCAAATTCAAATTTAGAATAGAATGGAACATAAATGAATTTCCGCACTATTGTGACGTCACAGCCGACGTTATAATCTTAATATTCGCTAAAGTTGACAGATCGCTCGAGGTCATTGGCATTCCCAATTTAAATTTGATCGCACTGTATGGTTCGTAACTTCGATATACTGTCTACTTAGTCTCCGCCCGCTAAGTGAAGGCGGGGTCGGGCGTGACTAATGCATATCTTGATACATAATAATAATTAATAGAGGTCCCTTGACACCGTTGTAAAGCTTCCGGTGAGCTTAAACTACTTCAATGACGATAAATATTGGGGCCGATTTGTTAATACCTCCCCACTAATAGTTATTGCATTACCACAAGCGGTATTTGTATCAATCGAGCAAATATAGAGAAAACTTATCACGCGTGCAATTAATAGCATCTTTATATACCATGAAGCATCGGAGACTCGCAAAAGCAGTAAAAAAAATTACCAAAATCAGTATTTTGTGCTTTAGGTATGTGAATACATTCAAGTAGAATTCACCGGAATAAAGAAAACACGATATTAGAAGTTAGATATCTTGAAAAAAACATAACCGTTTGATAAAAAATTTATAGAGCCTACTACAGTCGAAACAGCCGATTCCCGTTAACATTGTTCAACATGAGAATAGAACCCACAACACCCCGCTCGGCGGTCGGGATCAACGATCACTTCAGCATCAGCAGTAACGTTGAACAACATACATCGTGGACGTATTTCCACTTTCCGAGATCAATCCGCAGCTAGACGCGTTAAATGCAGCCGGACCGAACCATACTCGAAACGCACGCACAAGACAACGTCCACACGGCACGTCGCCGGGCGCCGCTCGCGGGGCGAGAAACACGAACATCATAGAAAAAGTCACCCCGACACGTACACAATAGAAAACGTCGCGAATCTCGCACAACTAAAACTATGAGATTGCACCGCGGGCTCGTCGCGGCTCGCTCCTTAGGAGATAATATCACAGATTCCCAAATAAAAAGTAACTCGACGACGTAGAGTCAGCTAGCTACCAAGAGAGAGAGAGAGAGAGAGAGCGCCGGCCCCGCCCGCCTAGCCCTCGGGCGCGCCGCCGCACATGCTTTCCAGCTCCAGCAACTCCTGGAACACACGAACATATACATTCTATTAGAAGTAATACATGTACCTTATTTTTGTATGTAATTTATGTGTGTCCTGTTGGTATCAGTTATAAAAAAATCAATCAATTGTTGTAATATATTAAAAAAATCTATTTTTAACTATACACATTAAGCTACGTAATCAATTAACTCATGGACCACAAACACGCAGACAGCCAGCAGTGGAAAATTATGAAACGACCGGGCGTGCGGCGGTTATTGAACATCCGGTCAGTCATTGATTTATGACTACGACGCGTAAATGTGAATACGTGTGAGTATGAATACTTGTGTGCGTGTGAGTATGCATGCTCGTGTATGTGTGAATATGCATGTTTGTGTACCTGTGAGTATGCGTGCTTGTGTTTGTGTGAATATGCATGCTTGTGTACATACATATGCGTGAATATGCATGTTTGTGTACCTGTGAGTATGCATGCTCGTGTATGTGTGAGTATGCATGGTTGTGTGCGTGTGAGTATGCGTGCTTGTGTACGTGTATGTGTGCGTGTGTGTGCGCGCGGTACCTGGTCGCGGCGCGCCAGCAGAATGGCGCGCAGGCGCTCGTGCGCGCGCGCGAGCGTCTCGCGGCGCCGCGCGTGCGCCGCCTCCAGCCGCGAGCACTCCGCCACGCCGCGCTCCACCGACTGCCGCCGCACGCAACACACAATACAATGCACTCTCGGTCTAGCGGTTACAGATACAATCGCGTCCTCAAAGCTGTGTGAAGAGATGTTTTCGTACGGCGACACAGCGAGTAGCATGTAGGTATATTTTACTAGCTTTTGCCCGCGGCTTCGCTCGCGTTGAATTCGGAGTACAACCATTCCCCTTTCCCTATACCGTAGAAATTTCCTGCTATCTTTGGAATATCTAAATTCATATATAAACTTTCCTCTTGAATCACTCTATCTATTTAAAAAAAACGCATCAAAATCCGTTGCGTATTTTTAAAGATCTACGCATACATAGGGACGGGAAGCGAAAGCGACTTTTTTATACTATGTAAAGAAGTCCTAAAATCTCACGGGGCTTTCTAAAGTTCCCCGTGGCCTGCGCCGAAGATGAGAGCGACGTTCAAGCCGCTAAGCTGCCGCTAAGCTGCCGCTGCTGTAATGTTCGTTTACTACACGGAACCCGACCTGCGAGTGTATCTCCCGCTTTATCCTCAATATCTCGTCCTTGTCGCGGTTGGTCTTCTTGGCGAGCGCTTTCACGTCCTCCTTGCGCGAGTTCGCCAGCCGGTTGAGGATCTCCTTCTTCTCTACTTCTAGAAGATCCTGGAAACGTATACAAACAATGTCAGCTTCATTATTGTGATTAAACATTCATTACATCTTTATGCACGCTGTGAATCCCTTATATACATATTGAAAAATCAAAGTAATTAAATTATCTTGACGCATTTGCTTGTCGCTCTTCAGATCGAAAGACGGCGTGTAGTCATGTCACGTACAGCGCAGTGACGTCATCACGGGTCAATGACCTTAGCTAGCGGGTACCCCAATGGGACAACGTATAACACCAATAATATAAAGCTGAAGAGTTTGTTTGATTGTTTGGTTGTTTGAACGCGCTAATCTCAGGAAATATTAGTCCGATTCGAAAAATTCTTTCAGTGTTAGATAGCTCATTTATCGAGGAAGGCTATAGGCTATATAACATCACGCTAAGATGAATAGGAGAGGCGCAGCAATAAAAAATAATGCAACAACGGCAAAATCATTTACATGGCAAAGCAACGTTTGCCGGGAAAGCTAGTAAGTGATAAGAGCAATAAAAAAATAAATAAACCGCAAACGACCAAACCTCCCGCATCGCGTGATGGTGTACCGCGTGGTGCTGCGTGTTGTGGTAGGTGTAGGTGGGGATATGCTCCGTCCCGCTCGCGCCCGCGCCCGGCGCGGCGGCCGTCCCGCTCGCGCCCGCCGCCGCGCCCGCCGTCGGCCCGTTCGCTTCCGGCGGGCAGTCCCAGTCTTCCTGACGAGATAAAACATATAACATTTACCACTTAACATTATCTATTGTCAATTGAAATGTAACTACAAAACGACAATCTCAAAGCTTCTCCCGTATTCGAATGAAAATATTGGCCAAAATTTCGAGTAGAAATAAAAAGCAAGTTGTAGCTAAATCTTACAATACAGCTGGAAATACTAAACCAACTTTTATGTTAGGCTACAGACATAATTCCAAGTCATGCCCATTATTAAACACTTAACAAACATTACTCAAATTTGTCACAGCGCAGTGTCCATATCAAAGACGAGGCTCACACATTCAAACTATTGTAAGTTACAATAAAAATGGACACACTTCATAAGACATTCATTGCTGCGTTACATCATTCTCAAATTTCTTATGCACATTAAGAACACGAACGCCTTTAGCAAATGGTCACCCCTATACCCCTGACAAGTCCAATTTAACATTGTCTCCGCGAGCAAATACTGAGTAGTCTTGCCACACTCTGAATCATAATAGAGTAATATATTTTGCAAAATCATATTTTGAAAATGTATAAACGATTAAGCACAAAAGCTTTGTCAAAATCCCGAACCAGAATTTCGACATTAAAATAGGCAAACATGCAAAATGACTGATATAAATATACATATATAGATAAATTATTAATATACTTTCGGTATGGTAAGATTTCCCTTCACTGAGCCTAAATTAAACAGTAAATAAAGATTTAATAAAAGTTTCAAATCTACAAATGTCGCTTAACTGTTTGTAGCAATTAAATTCAAGCTAGAAAACTAACTTTTCAACATAGTGTATATACAAATACATATCATCATATTAATGATGAATTACTGTCATTAAACATAAGCGCTAAATTACTACAAGCAATATTTTATTTAACATAATAAGTCCCTATAGTAATATATTAGTGGCGAAATCCAATGAATCAGTGAAGATAAAACAGTCCACATATAACTCACTAAGCGTTTAAAAAATAAACCTCTGTATTGAAAGATAAGAAAGCAATTACATGCGAGCGCGATTGAATTATATTAAAAAAAAATCCTATATCCAATTATTAAGCACAATACTATATAATGTAAATCAAAATTTAAAGCATACAACATCATAGTCCGACAAGGCTCTCGACAATGCGGTTTGATATTTTCTTTGAGGGGAAGAGGGAGATAGAGATACTTGTATTAATTGTAATGTTGCCAGAAAGTAATCGAATTGACTTCAATATTTCAGCTGATGTATAATTCAAACTAATTTTTTTTTATCATAACATTTTCTTTCCTTTTATTTGTTATAATATTATGTTTTTTCTTTGTATATGTTATTAGAATCTTGCTATTATCTATGTAAGCTGTGGTTGCCTATACTTGGTATGACACCGATAATGTTACTAGTTATAACAATTGAAATGTAAAGTGTTCATTCCATTAGCGATAAATAAATAAATATAGTATGCATTTATAGAATATTTGTTTACCGAAAAAGAACAGTTTAGAAAATGTAAATATTATGTAACAATAAGCTATGAGGGAAAGTGTTAAACCTGTCCCATAGTGGGATATCATACAGGCTCGTACACACACTAAACGGACAGACTACCAACTGTGTCTACTCTCCCCAGCGGCTCTCGTGTGACTGGCGTGGTGCGCACGAGACAGTGATTGTCTGTATGTGTGAGTGAGTGAGTGAGTGTGAGTGAGTGAGTGAGTGAATAAGCGCATACGCTACAGAAAGAGAAAGTACAAAGTTTAAAATCTAAAGCAAAAGACATATGACAGTCAGTCAGTGAGTGGAGCGGCGGTTGGGTTGGCGAGCCCCGTGGGAGTATGGTAGGAAATATATTTTATAGCGGTGTGAACTCCTTACCTGAGTCGCGGCGGGCGCGGGGTCGGCGGCCGCGCTCGGAGTGAACACCTATAAAATATATTTACATTCCATTATTACTGCTGTATCGATCGGATCTCATTTTTAACTATCATCAATTTTGAATATGGCAACAACTGGATATATACATGTATCGTCGAGTAAATATTATAGAAAAATGACATATTTCAAATTTTTTTAGAAAATGAGTTTATTACATAAACAAAACATAACAATGTTGATAGAAGACTCGTCTTATGTAATAATCTCATTTTCCAAAAAAATTTGAAATATGTCATTTTTCTATTTAGTCGACGACATATGTATAAATTTTACTGTGCTCATTTACCTGTCAATACAGCTTATTGGTTTTGTATGGTCCTATGAATTCTCTAGCTATCCGTGATTCTTGCATTAGTAAGCCCGTGTATTTAACGGGGGTCCGTTCGTGGATTATATTCCCATTTTGAACATGTTTGTGTTATCATCACCAGTGCGAAATTACATACATACATACGCATATCTTCAGTCGTTTATACATGTGGGGTATCGGCTGTCAAGGCACCATAGCACATGCTAGTTGGTTTGGGATCTAAAGGGTTTTTGTGACGGGTTGTAACAAAATCACGCTATACAATATATGTCTGTGTTTCTATCGCCTCATTATTTTATGTATCCGCTCCTTCAGTTGTGTTCTATTTACAAAGCACCCAATGAACTCAAAAAAAAGTATTTGAGAAACATCACGTCTTCTTGCTCACTAATGTATAGTAATAAATTAATGACTAATCATCTTTTAAACCACACCCACTATAGAAAATATATCATCAATATATAATTATATATTGATGATATATTTATACCTCGGACAGAAATCAACATAGATCATACATAGTTTTTGATATTAACGTAACTAATCTATAAGGTTAAGATTCTTACACTGTCTTTTATACCGAGCTTTAATTTGATAATCAAATAATTAGATATTTACTTCCCGAGGTTAAAGCTATCGCCATAGAAAATTTCAACAGAACAGTTTTAATAAAATCACATCATCATTTGTATAGAAATGCATGTATCACTAAATATGATTAATAGGTGTGAGGCGACTAAACTTGTGACAGTGAGCTGGCATAGAATGAGTGCTAAATCACTAGCATTGTTGAACTTGACAAGATATTTCACTGTTCACATTTTCAGGTTGACGCACAGACAACATATTTCGCGCAGACTAACCTTGGTGTCTGACAACGATCCGGACCACTCCTCATTGTCCCAGTCTTCTGTGGCGGGGAACGAGTCACCAATGTTGTTAGTGGCTGAAAGAAAAACTTTTGTATAATGTAATGTATCAGATATCGGATAATGTAATGTATAATGTACGTGTCAATATACAATTGGTCCGTTATAATGATCTAAACTACTTCAATTTCTAGCTCAGACAAATAATTAATTGATAAATGAGAGATTATTATGTGTGTGTGTGATTATGTGTTATTATGTGTATATTTGTCTAATACTTAGTTGTGGGTTGGCTTCAAAAAAGAATTTATTCATATTATTCATATTTTAAAAATATATTTTTCTCCCTAAAAAGGAGTAAAATCAGCACTTTTGTAGGACTTTAACCAAGCATAAGTAGTTGATTGTTTTTATATTAGTTATTGGTATTTATTTTGTTTTGTTTATCTATTGTGTACGTTTTCCTTTTTTTATCTATACTAATATACAAAGCTGAAGAGTTGAAGTAATATTGGTCCTATTTAAAAAAATCTCTCAGTGTTAGATAGCTAATTCACGAGGTAAGCTATACTAGATTTTGCGCGCGGCTTCGCACGCGTTGCCATTCCGAATTACATAATGGCAATAACTAAAAATGTAGTATATGAATTTAGATATACTCCAAGGATAGCAGGAAATTTCACGGTATAGGGAAAGGGGAATTGTTTTACTCCGAATTAAACGCGCGCGAAGCCGCGGACAGAAGCTAGTTGAATTCATAAAACGTTGTTCTACAACAAACTTTACTTACGAAGGCATAAAAAAGTATTGTACGAAGCCGCAAATAACACACGTTAAAGTGGATTTGTTATACGATTGTTTGGCTAACAAAGCGACACTTTTTACCGAAATCAATTTGACTCCGTAAGGCTTTTACGCGCGGCTAACCGCGTCGCTGTCGTCCTGTATCAGCCCACGTTACAACATCAAAGTAACTAACAAATTCCGCCTCCGCGCGACAAACAACTTAGCCTTTCGAAAGCCTTAACGGAAGTCGTATAAGGAAAAATGTGGCTAACGTAAATATACTTGTCGCACCTATTTCATCTGCATTTAACCATTTTAAAGTTCACTAAAATATAGTAGTTATGGAGAATAAATTGTTATTATTTAATAGTTCTTAACATAATTGAGAACTTAGTGCTCAAGTTACTTTAAGTCACTTTCCTTCCTTTCATAGCGATATTAGTTCGAAAAGGTACATAATTCATGAAACGTCAGTATGCCAGTAACACTTTAGAATTACTCATATTTATAATAACCGCATTACATCCTATCTCGTTCTTTCGCATCCTAAACATGTATATGTTATCTCTTTTCATTACAGCCACATCAAGGTTATCGCATCGGTGTTAAGGAAGATTTCAATTCAAAAACAGAATAATGCATTGCTCGAAGTAAATTTAACACAACACACGAGTGTTAGTCGTTTCAACTGTTACATAAACATCAGAACGATTTAGCGTTCACCGCTCGCTTAAAACCCGACTCAAACAAGATTTTTCACGGTAACCCCCACTCTGTTAACCCTAGCCTGCATGCGTACTCCATTTCTCTTTAATCCCGCAAGTTGTGGACAAAGTGTGGAACTTTACACTGTAGGCACACTTCTGGTATTTGATAAATGAAATGCTTACTTTGAGTCTGGGACCAGGACTGACTTGTTTCACACCGCGCGAGCGAGCGACAGGCGATATTCTTAAACTAGTTAATCGTGGTTGCAAGTTATGTTACAGAAATGTTACAGACTTTGCCTTGTTTGGCATCAGATTGCTATGTTTGAGTTGCTTTAAGATATAATTATTACTATCGTATATAATATTAATATATAATATATAATATTAGTATATAATTATTACTATTGTAATAATTATTGTTCAATATTGGGAAAATCGGACATATTTGAATTTAGAATAATAATAATTAATAACTCAGATAACAATACTGTAAATGTAAGGTTGTATATTTTAGCCTACACATTACATTACACTATAGGGATGGTATGGTATTGTATGAATAACCATCACGCCAGCTCCCTAACGGGGTAGGCAGGGCGCACCGAGTGACAAATATCTCTATCCTTAAAAACCTGCCGTGCTTCATCAACATCCATCACTC
>DWQT01005788.1:0-10024 GCA_018244895.1 Myscelus amystis hages | reverse complement strand
GAACACGATAGGTATAATAGGCACCTGAGCTGCGACCGCCATACTAAAAGCTCCTTTTTTGAACGGTAACAATCTTGTATAGTCTTTATTTCTTGTGCCTTCGGGAAATAGCCATATTTTTATCTGCACACAGAAAAATGCATGTAAATATAAATTAATAATTATTATTATCAGTATCTCGTAAGAGGAACATACGTGAGAGTGGTAGGATTTAGGTACGAGTACTATTTTTCGCAGCCAGGAATAAACGGTGGCAGAGATCAGATCTACCCGACCAGATCAGTTCCTAGCGCTTACATTCTTTAGTTTTCGAGAGATACGTACGTTGTGTGTGAAGTTGGGCTTTGGGTCATAAGTCACTGCTGGATGCGAGTCGGAAACCATTTAATGCAATAAATACGCAGAAGGCAATGGCCTGTCTATAAAAAATCGTTTAATGGTTATGGTGTGGTAATAAAAGGTTTCTCAAATCCATTTTTTCCTAATCCTACTGGCAATTACGAGTATCAGCCGAATCAAGCAAACAAACAGGCAGTCAATTAAACATTATAATGTCAGTATCTATTTAGATAATAGTTTTATGAAGAATTTCGGTTTTCCACGTAACTATCCTGTTAAACGCGCAGCTATTAAACACCAACAAGGTTGCCTTACCTTGTGTTTGACCATAACTTCCGAGGTAACTTTTAATTGTTCGTATGCACCTTTTGCGTTGTTCCGGTCAATAAATACAACGCCGGCGAGGTACGCGGCCAGTCCGAATGGCCAAACATAAAAAACCTCCTTTTTTGCTATCACCGATAGTTTCTTCACTACTTCCCATATATTGAACATTCCTGGGAATAAATTTTTTTAATAAATATTTTGTCCGATCCAAAACTGTTATTATAGACTTGAAATGGTTACTTTAATGTAAATGTTAATAATGTTATTATATAGGTCCGTGTATTAGGTTATAGATAATTTCCATTTTATTTGACCTAAAACATCTAGGGAGGACTGATGATTTGAAACAATAACTGCGCCTCGGTCCTTCGCCAATATTTCTCCATTTCTCAATTCCCATTTTAAATCATAGATCTTTGTTATATGCTTCAATATTCTTGCTGCCGTGCTGAAAAATAAGGTTAACTCTATATAAGCAAAAGATGTTTATTTGACGCTGACATCACTCAGTTAATTTGTAAATAAGGTATATGAAATTTCATGCAAAATGGCTGAGCATATTTACTTGCCACTAGTAGGTAGGGACTGGGTTTTAAAGAAATAGGTAATAAGAATATAAATTGGCGTTGACTTATTTGTCTTAAATGTTATGTAAAATATTACTTGCACTTTTTACCAATAAAGAACTGCCACGCCTTAGTTTCATTACTCTGAAGTTTTTGTATCAAATCTTTATTTAATTGAGGGTATGATTAAAAAAATTTTGTATTTGCTTGCTAAAATGTATTGTTGCAAAAACATTGTGCAATGTAAAAAAAAATTAGATATTAAAAAGAACGAACAAATAATGTAAACACCTAATGAAATTTGACAATTTCGAGCGATCGATAGGTGAGTGACGAGTGTTCAATTGGTCTAAAGACACTGACTCAATGTGACGGATTTGATTGGCAAAAGGCAAATAATGTTAAAATTCCATTTCAATATCTGATATAGCTTATATTATATAAACGAGAAAGTTGAAGTCACGAGTTTTTAACGGGCTAGCCGTTTACTAAAATCCCTATTTCAATAACTTGACTCCGACATATACCTACATATTTACATTTACTCGTAACACGTAATAATAACATAGAACTATTGAATAAATATGTTTTACGTAACGATTTTTTTGTTACTGTTTTATTATGAATACAGATATTGATACCTATACCTACATCTCGTAATGAATAAATATGATAAGAACAAAATACCAAAGACCTAAAATAAATACAGTTGTGTTATTGACATAATAAAGAATTGCGGTCAACCTTTATCTTCATGTGTATATTTATTGCAATTATAAAATTGCGATTTCCAGCTGCTTATTTTTAACGATTGATGTTAATAACCTTTGTGAGATTTACTATAACAATAAGCCATTTGATATTTACGTATTTTTCTACAACTTAATAATCAACTTACTTTTCTAAACATCAATATGTAGGTACAAATATTGTTATCTTTGGAGTCGGTGTCAAAATGTAAATGAAATAGTATGTTATACTATACAGCCAGTAAAGTTAAAGTATACTTAGTGCGATTAATCTTTTTCGGAGGTTTTAAGGGCGATGAAAGCGCTCGGCTATCAGACAAATGGATTGATCAGAAGTCCACAGAAGAGCAGTGCGGCGATTACCTCAGCACAGCCGAGGGACATAAAAAGATTGCAGCCATAGCACTGTATTATTTTGAAATACACTGTACTATGCTTCATTATCTTTTGCTACTAAATATTCCGCCTGTGGATAGGAAGAGCTCGCTTATTAGCGATAACACCGCCGAATTGTCTTGTCCTGTACTTGTTTGCCATCTTAATCAATTCTGTGTAAGTAGTTTAAAATAGAGAGCTCTTATTATTATAACTATTCGGCCAAGGTCACTGATAGCGTAACACCCGTGTGGAGGTACCAGTATATACTCATGTGTAAGTATATCTAAATAACATGTAGGACAAATAAAATAAAATAAATAAAGCAAATTAATAAATTTTCCTTTTCAAGTTATTATACCCAACTATTTAATCTAATAATCATCTGAATATCGTGTAGGTACCACGCACCGTCGCAATTTCTGCTTTTATATCAAACGGTTCGTATTTGAGCACTGCGATCCTAAAGTTTAATTATAGTGCTACATAAACGTGATTCATCTGTTATACAAATTACAGGCGTGAGAAAATTATCACAAAGCAATAATTTCAATGAAAACGTACTTGTATTGCAATGGTGACTGCTTAGCACCCCTCAAATTGCTCTCAACGATAGGTACTTAGTATATTCATGTGATCTTAGATTAAAGTTAAAAATTTTAAACGTACAGAGAATAATCTTATGATAAAGTGATTAGTTAAATCTACTTAAAAATTTATTATCAAGGAATAGGTATAGGTTAATCCAATAACCTGATTGAGTGTTGGTGAGTCCCGATTAGTGTTTTATGTGTCATGATTGGATATCGGGTTGGAATACAATGAATCTATTAATGCCCCTCATAGCGCTGCAGTACACAATATAAAACAAACAAAAATATTGCTCGAACTTACGTTGCATTATTTACACTCTTCGGATTGAATAAAAATAACGGCCATATTACAAACGCGAGACAGGAACCAAAAAAGTAGAATATAAAGAAATAAAAATAAAATTTAACTTTGTTCGGTTCACTCGACATTATATTTTTAAACAGTAATCCAACAACCGTCAGTATGATAACTATCACTCCCGTGTCCCACATTTCCGTGGCGTTAGTCAACAATTAGTACACAACAACAGTATCGATCCAATGAAGTTCGCCTACGCACTGAGTTATCCTATCTTTAAATAATTGTAATCAGTCTCGATTCTCTAAGTAGAGAAAAACAATTCATAACTGAGAACGTAATAATTACGAAACGACAATGCTGTAGACGTAAGTAATTGTTTTTGGGAAAGGTATATTCTTAACGTGCTTTTGAGTATTACAGTGTTGCCTCATATTATATTAATTATAGGTATTTTTGTAATAATCGGAAATTAATATTTTTACGCGGACATATAGCATTTTTCCATAAGATCTTTTTAACATCATCTCCTTTTTATATCGGACGGCTCGTGCATTTCCGGTGCGTCATGCACCGATGGATAGTGAGTTAGATCTCTCTAAAGCTTTCGATCCTCTCGGTATTAAACCTTGTGAAACATGAGTAATAAGGAGCTGGCTCGCTAAATGAGCTGGTTTATCACCAGGTACAACCTTGCTACCTATGTGTGTGTGTGTGTGTGTGTGTGTATACGAATGAGAGAGTGGACGAGGGAGCAGGGGAGCTGCATGCTACTTAAGTTGTGCTTATATGTGATGTTTAATCTGAAGCAGCTGTCGGAATAGAGTTGAACCTATTTATGATATGGCCCGTGTCGATGACCTGGGGCTGAATATTTGTAAGTGTTAGTATACTGCAATGTTATATACTTAATGTAATACAGTTGCAAACTTACGACAAGGCCAAATTAAGCTGGGATCAAATATTCTAAAGCGTCTACAAACAGCTACCGCCAGTTCCCCCTCATTTGACAACATACTCGTATGTGATTAGAATGTATACGAAACACCCTCTATGTATTTATTATTATTATTAATTTTTAGTGTTGAAGCTATAAATCTTGAAACATCCTAAAAAAGACAAATTTGTAATCGCTTTCTACATCGCCACTGATAGTATTGTACATTGATAACAATTAGTGTGAGCATATTACGGTTATCACTTACGATTTATCTTTTCTAAAGCGGGGCACGGCCGATATCGATAAATCGCGATCACGTGGAAATCAGCATGAGGGATGCGGCTTAAATACACATTAAGATTAAAATAGTTGGCATAATTTAATGTTCATTAAGCAAATATAAATAAGTTAGTAATACGACGTGATCAATTTCTTACATTAAAACTTGGTATCTACCGTTGAAATAACTCACTATGCTAGAAGAGCATAAAGTGAGAAAGAGTGAGGTAACTCTGTTAAGCGCCGTAGTTTATCTTCTTACAAAGGGACCAAATAAAATTATCGCTACGATAGACGCAGGTGTGGTTTAGCGTAATTGGGTGAAATTCTGGCAGAAATGTTTGAACGAGTTTCATGTGTCCGACGGGCAGCCCCTTCAGGATATTAGTTCGCAGCAACATGACATTTGTTCATAGTGACATTAGTTCGCAGCAACATGACATTTGTTCATAGTGACATTAGTTCGCAGCAACTCAAGGCGCTTACTACCCTTTATTTCATAATTGAGCACATCCGATTATCGCAAATCTGCTTGTTAAAGTTTTAAATTATATTTTTACTGTAATTTATGTTAAATTTCGCAAAATATCTGCCACAAAGTTGTTTGACAGTCTCTCGAAGGTATTGTGAGTTCGTTGTTAACAATTAAAGTTAGATATAAAACAATCTTTTGACATCTACGCCATGTTTAATAAACTAGGTATCCTATCAATTAAACATTTTATTTTCTTTAGGAGAACTTTTACAGACAAAGACGTCAGCTCGCTTTGTAGTCATAGCCGCTATAGTAACTGAATTTAGTGTCAAGTTCAACAACTAAATATTTGCATTCAATATAAAAAAAAACATTAATAGAAAATTATTTTGCACACGTACCATTCGAAATTAGCATCGCATCAAACAAATTATGCAACCATTTATTAAACTTGCGACAAGGTGATCAATACATTAATGGCACTGAAATTATTATTAGAATTATCTCGATGTCACTTACGTCGACAAACTGGACATTGAACTTTGAACATCCCAAAACATCCTCCTTAAATGTGAGTTAGTAATGTTATTTTTGGCCAACTATTTTAAATTACTGAATACATAAAAATGTATACAAACGACCAGCGATTAACCTTGGTAACTAGAATATACTTAATGGGTATAGGTACTACGGGTAGTTAGTATTTTCGTGTGAGATAGCTAATAAAGGAATTAGCACTTCATTTGTAGCTTGAGATTCATATATTGTAACTTATGCAAATTATTTAAAGTCGTCAATATTTAACAAAGTTATCTATTCAATTGTCCATGGTCGGCAGCAGCTAATGAGTGTAAATGCAATCTGCAACCAATTTCGAATAGGCCAATACTTTGAATATTAGTATTATTTGGTTCAGTTGGCGTTACTTCTTGATTAGACGATTAGCATAAATTATTAACTGGACTGTTCTAATACGACTAATAGTAAAGGTCGTATTCAAATTAAAATCAATATATTTATTTTTAAAATGAACATAAATTTACTTTATAGTACCAGTATATTACATATTGCAGCATAAAAACTTATAGTTTTTTCTGTTATAAGACACAAACAGCACGCTATGCATCTTATAAATGACAATGTAATGTACACAGATTTAGAAAATCTACAACTTTATTCTAATATAAAATCTTATTTGCAACGAAGGCAAATACATATGAATTCTCTTGTGCGTAATAATTTTTGAAGCAATTTTAGTTGGTCTTAAACTGGGTTATACGGTATCGTTTGTAACAGATATTCTTAACCTGGGTTTTCTTTAATGAGTTTCCGATGACGACTATGACGGTAGTAGAAGAAGCGAAAGGAGTTTGGCAGCGACGTTGTTGTTTGATGAGCACGGATATTTATTGCGTATTTGAGTGTAGAATTATCATTGTAAGCATATATCTAGAAATCTTTACATATGAAATTTATCAGTTGCCCGATTACCGAAATACAGTCTCAGCCTTACTTGCAACCAGATGCTCGTGTTACACACGATTGTGAAACAATAATCGTGAATCATTTGTGTGAACCATTGTGTTTTTGAAACCTAGTAGTACAATAATAAAATGATAATTTCGTTCCAATGAACGACGAAGATTTAGTTTTAAGCAACTTGATAATGAGTAATGTATTTTACATATATTTAGTATAACATAGATGAAAACTTATTAGATCTAGATATCAGTAAACAAATAAAGGAACGTATAGTGCATATGAAATAGCTACATATAATTCCCTTTATTCGGCATAGTATGTTTCACTGTCAGGCAATATGCTAGCTACGATGGCGGTAGCGTGGGACGCAGCGTCACGTCCTTAGCCGCCGATACTTAGTCACTGTCTAGATATGATATCCTTTTGTGCTTACCTACAGTTAAAAGTTTTGTAGGTACTATTAGTCGCTAGGATACATTAAAATTAAATTAAAAATACAGTAATTGGTAGATAGATATTGCATGTCATATTTACATTAATATCTTAGGCAGTATATTGCCGTTGTAAGTAAAGATAAGTTTTGATAGCCATGATTAATTAATAGCGTTAATAGATACACCGTTATTATCGTGTTTATATAAAAGTATAGATTACAAGGCTATCATTAACGTTGGTAGACAAGTAGGTATAAATATAACATACAATAATACACAAGCAATTAACCGTATTACGTCCGCATGGGTGGCTCCGTGATATCTCTGATTTACGATACTAGTTATTATTACCTAAATATATTGTAACGACTGCTTCCCTCTTATGTAGGTATGCATTTAAGATTCACAATTTTCAATAAACCTTTTAGCCTACATTATGGTAAACTGATGTACCTATTTATAATTCACAAAAACTCCTTTTTCTTTTGAAATGTTCTTAAAAAATATTGCATAAGTTTTATAAAGTACACTTTAGGTTAATGTACCTATAGTAATAGGTGTCTTCACTCATATTTGTGCAAAACTTTGACAAAATGTAAAGTATTATCCGTCGAAAAATACAAAATTGCGCTTCTATTCGAACATATGATAATTAAAATTAATGCATTAATATGTCATTGCCAAAGTAAAACTACAACAATTTATTATTATACTATGTTGTCCTTAAACTTTAAAATATGAAACCTCCACAATATTATACAGTTATAATAACATGGTAATCTTGGGCCCAAAGGCCAAATTGTTGTAAGGTGACATTCGTTTACGTACGAGTATGTATCTGCATCTGCATTAACCCGTGATACACGCGGGTACTATTTTTTAAATGATTAAATCATATCGTTTAAACTTGCTCTTTTGCCAATCTGTGCTAAAGTAGCCCGATGGAGGATGCTTCAGCCCTCCAGCAGATTCGGGGGAGATCCGTGCCCAGCGGTGCAGCACTGCAGGTGGTAGATATTGAGGGTAATCTTGACGGAACATAAGTACGTAATACTGCAAAATCGTTCAACGTGAAGGTAATTACAATGGTCTTTATATACCAATTTCTATTTTACTGCATGTTCCGTTAATTAAGTAATTACTCGCAAAACTATTTTCTTGTTGTGCGAGTTAACGACCATTTTATGATATTAGGGAGTTCGAAGCTTAATAGCAACTATGAACATTGTGTTTTATGTCTTCTGCTATTTTTTAATGGTCTCCTGCAAAGACCCACATGAAGAAACAACCAGATATAATTATCCAGAACTGTTCAGGGATCATGTTTACCGTAACTTATCGGACAATGGCAAGGAAATGTTCTATGCTGTTAATATACGTGCGTATTATTATTTTACTACATTAAGCCATTAGCTATTATCCGCGACCTTGTTCGCTAGTACATTTTAAAAAAAGTTGTTCAATGATGTGTTTGACTGCCCTGTCAGTCCCAGTTAAATTACTCTCAAAATAATACTAGTAAACGGTAATAAACTAGTTTTCTCAACGAAACATTGAGACATCAACATATTAAATTAGAGAGCATGGGTAGCATTAACAGTATCAACTTAAATATCGTGACCGTATAAAAGTATTCACTGGGACTTCAGAAATTTTCCCAACGAAACTCCTTTCTGAAATTATGGCACCAAATAAAAAATAGTGGATTGCATCTATACTTTAAAAACAAATTATTGAATTTCTTAGATCCTGCGTGTGCCGAAAAGAATGGAATATGCATACGTCGAGCTGAATGTATTGAGAAGAAGATGTTGTACATATCGCGCTCGTGTTACAGGAGAGATTTGGTGTGTTGTTACGACAACACTATACGTTTTCCTTTAGTGTGGCCTGAAAATATACCTACCAATACGGCTACCAACGAGTCTCTGCTGCTGCGCTAATGAAATTATTTCGTTGTAAAATTCGACAAATATATTTTATTGGATTCGATAAATAATTAATCGGCTTTAGCTTGGAGCAGGCTATCAAGGCTGATTGTGTCATGACAGTCAACAGCTTATTGACTTCGAATAGGACGGACACTACTATTATTAACTACCCTTGTCATTTTCTTGTCCTTGGCCAGATCTAAATTGGAGTCGTTGAATAATTTCATACATATTATATTTGCATTAAAAACAATAAGGATGTTAAATGTTGTAATCATAATAATACCATTGACATGTCGCTAATAGATACGGCTGCAGGGCTATTCTAGGTTATATAATATATATAATAATTTACTTAATGGTCGTTTATTGGTGTAAATTGTTGACACTAATGGCACGCACGGGAAGTCTTTCTTGGAAACAAAAACAAAATCGTAAATATTCTGACCACTCGTGTTTGTTCTGTTTGCGATTGTTTTTCAGATTAGGTAGTCGATGTCGAGTTTTGGAATAGTAACAATATATTTGTGTTTCCTGTTATTTATTACTCAACGTTTGGCACACCGGTACTGCTGCCGCCGTACCGTGGTGAAGTTATCTTGCATTACAAATAATACTTTTGGTAACATTTAGGTACTCTTTATTAATATTGCTCCATGATGGGCATTTTCATCATTTAATGAAATGTTTAAGCTTTAAAATATAATGGCTTATTTATGATTTATTTGAATCTGGAAATAGTCTTACTGTCGAAGAATACACACATATTTGTTGCTAGGAATAAAAAATCATCTCATATCTCGCGACTTATCTTTGATGCAACATTCTTATAACCTTCCTTAGCATTTTTGACAAAAATTAACCAATATGAGTGTTATTTTTGCTCTAATGAATAAACGAGTAGATGTAATCAATTCCCTATACACTGATGTGTAAAAGTTTTGCCAGGAACTTTCTAATGCTGGTGGGTACTCAATCCCGCTAATGGCTCCTTGAGGCTCTTGTTGTTCGAAATATTAATTGGCAATGAACACAGGATCGCTATCTTGCTGGAAAGTAAATATTATCAAGAATGCCATAAATCAATTAGTTTACAGAGTAAGACGCAAATCTAATTTGCAACCTACATATATGGCTAATACATTTTTCTTTAAACTTTAAACATCTTTTTTTGCACCAGTTATGGAAACAATCAATACTGCTTTACCACAGTTTTTAGACTGTGCACTACTGACC
>DWQT01005787.1:0-10024 GCA_018244895.1 Myscelus amystis hages | reverse complement strand
ATACGTGCACTTCGTACACTAAGATAGAGTTCCGTAAGACAAACATGACATTATATAGAAACAATTTAGAAAAGGTCATGCTACATAGCATATTAAAAAAACATTTATAAAAGCGTTTAACGCCCATATACAACCAGAGTCTATCTCTTAAGAGTCTATTCTAGTTTATAATTTAAAGTTACAATTCAGTAGTTAAATGACCTCACAATTCTATGTAACCATGTATCAAATTCAAGACGACATTTTAGCTGCTAAATTTCTTTACTAAATTTGTGTCAGTAAACTATTATATGAATGTTAAATTACGATAAGTAGGGTAAGTGCTCCAGTGAATTAACAATACTCAGTGAATGAACGCAGTTTGATCACAAAAAATAAGCAATTAAAACGAATCTACTACACGACGTATTTTATCCTTAATTACAATTTTACCGGCCTATGTTAGCTATTTATTTAAGACAACATTTACTTTAATGTCATCGTTCATTTTAAAATAAGAACGAATCCAAGAAAAGAGTTTAAAAAAAACAAGGAATCAAAGAAACAAAAAATAAAGAAGAAAAGCTACCATAAAATCACATTTATTAATAGCGCAATTATGAAAAATGTATTCATTCAAAGGTTTTAATTTGTTCATGCGCTAGAAAATTCAGATCGTTCACTACGGTTTTGGGGTATTTCGTTATTTATTCCTAAATACCTAAGAAACTATGCACCCTATATGGTAAAAAGATAATAATAACTATATAAAAAGTAAAATTATAGAAACAATTTTTTTGAAAATAGCAAATTGTTTAAGTGTTCATTTACTAAGAGCCTTTACCCTACTTCGAGCGTTCGTTCTAAAGCGTTGAACATTGCAAGTCGCTATAACCGGACTTATAGTTTCTAAAATTAATACCAATAATAATTTGTATGTACAAGTTACAAGGACGGAGTTTCTGACAAGTCTTACGGAACCTTAAGGCACATACATGGTGTCTGGAAAAATGCGTCAAGTAAAATGCTAAACGGATTGCAAATTACATGGAAAACTGGTTGAACACATAGTCTGAGCTCAATCTCATATATCAAAAATGGAAAAACACAGATCGATTTCAGTGGAAACTTAGTAAGTGGAAGATCATTAAAGTTATAGCCACAGGATGCATCGCTTTATATCTAGATAAATTCACAACAAATAGATCCCTTAATAACGTGTTCAGATCTTAAAAGTTGACAATTAAAAACTATATAATGTAATTGTTTATAACACACATTTAAGCCCAGATAGTACTTGTACATACGAAGCGCATTTCATAACAAATCCAGTATAACTTGATAGCACATGATTTATAAACAAATAGTTGCATGGATAGAAAAATAGCTTACAGGAACTGTTTTGTAAAAGCCAGACAATATATTTTATTGCAGCCACACATATATGACTTGTAAATATACAATTATAAATTGTTATAATTACCTATAAAGGCTTGGAAGCTCAATTTATGAAGTCATCAATGCAAAGTACTTATAGTGTATTACAGAAAATCGTGTTAAATACCCACTAAAATAAAGTAATGCTAAAAATATTAATTTTATAGAGACAATTTCAAAATGATGTTGATATTAATTTTAAAATGGGGACAACAACGTCTCTCTCGAAGACATAATAATTTCTTTTAAAAAGCTATATTACAATACAAAGAGCTGCAGTTTATTGCATTGAAAATTTTAAGTTCATTTCTTTTTTTTTTGGGCAAATTTTAAAAAAGCTGTCTACATATTCAATTGCATTTCCAAGGTTAATGAAAAAATCAATTCAATAATATTTAGGTGTGTTATCGCAATTGTTGCAAGAAGTGTTTACTGTAAAACCATAAACACTTGGTTTTTCAGAAAATAAAAGGTCTGCGATATATTTAATAAATATTTTTTGGGATGCAAGGGAAAAACCTTTAAATGTCAGAATGTCAAAAAGATTTGGGGAAAATTTTTGGAATGTCACACATTAAGTTTCTTTTTAAAAATTCAACTATTACGTCTTTGTTAGAAGTAGCGATTGCGTTTAACCTAGGAGAATTCATACTACAGGAATGAGAAGATGATAAGGAGAATGCGATAACAATATATTGATAACGTGGAAATGCTAAGCTACCGAGTGGTCCGAAGCCACCTGCGCCGTGTCGAGCGCGTGGCCCCGCGAGTAGAGCTGCGCGCGAGCCCGTGGTCGGCCCCGGCGGGCCTCTACATGTGGATAGTCGCCGCCGTGTAGCGCGCCTCGCCGCGTCGCCAGCTCCATTGCGACGGACGGTACTGTGGAGAAATATCTATTTTGTTGACGGAACTAAATCGATTATATCGTATCGTCACGTTAAATTCGGACGCGTGAAGCGGCGGAAAGTCGCTCGCCGACTAAAATGTGTAACGTGATGTGTAATCGAGGAGAGGACTCCAGTCTTTTCCATCTCATGCCACGACCGACATTGCGCGCGCCATGAGGAATTCCGGCCTCGAGGACTTCCTCTTTACCCGTGCCGGACTCGTGGGACAACTACCCCACGGTGACTCGCATCGCGCGATTAAAGGCCATGTGCTAGGCCTATAATGTCTCCGCTGTCTCGGAGCGCCGGGCGTCCCTCGGGAGGATGCGCGTGAAGGGGCGCGACCCCGCGGAGATGGGGAGGAGAGGAATAGAGTAGCGGGCGGCCGAGGTGCGTTCCCGTTACCTTGATGAGGAGTTGTCCGGAGCGCGTGTGCGGGTTCTTGAAGGCGTAGAGGAGCCAGGCGCCGAGGCAGCACACGAGCGTGACGGTGAGCAGCGCGGCCACCACGCCGCCCAGCGGCGAGCGCGCGCCCGCCTCGTCCGCCGCCGCCGCCGCCGCCGCGCCCGCCACGTTCAGCTTCGTCTTCCGCACATCGTCAGTGTTCACTATCGAAAACATTCACCAACACTTTCAATATATACAGATCATTATCTGACACAATAACCATTCAATAGTTCAATCATGGAATCTGACTATATTGAAATAGGTGCATTAAATCCACAACATCTTCTACAACCAACTGTAGGACATTTCACTTCACGACACCCGTCTTAAAAAGGTGAAAGTTAACCATGAAGAGGTACAATGAAGAGCTATAATTGAAGAGACACAAAAATATCGGCGGCAGCTCACTGGTAGTGACGACGGCCTCGTGATAGGTGTGTCCCTGCGTGTCGGTGGTGTAGGCCGTGTTGCTGGTGTCCGTGTGCACGTCCACGTGGTTGGGCGCCGGGCACGACGATGCGTTCGATACGTGCTCTTTTTCACAGGCTGCGGCAACACAACGATATGTATCAGAAAAAAATTAACAAATCATAATTCTGAACACGTCAAAATGTACATATTATACAACAATTAGAAATAGATGTGTCCATTTTAAATATTTTTAACTCGGAAAACTATTACAAAAACGATCAAATAAAATTGTGTTTTTTTTTTTCAATTTATATTAATTATAGTACATCCTTAACGAGGTTTCATTTGGAATGGATATTGTAACAAGTTCTTATGATTAAATTATTTATTTTACTTTAGATTAAGCTTGATGGATCTATCTCTGGTTAATTATTTATCCGAGGACTAATTATTTAGACTACCTATGAGCCAGTCCATTACTGGCACTGTACTAATAAGAGATAATCCAGATCAATGAATTAGGACAATCCATTAACGGAATTTGAACCAAAAGTCGAGTTATAACGGCCTTTGCTCTAACACAATAAGCTGGCGTTAAGACGCAACAACGAAAAGATGTGATTGTTTATCTTGCGAAACACACTATATAAAATATCGGTGCGTTAAAAGCTTAAATTATTTGTAATAAATTCCTATTACCTAGGTAGATATGGGGTCAAATCTGGGTATACTTTAGAATTTATTCCATTTCTTTCATTCATAGGACCAGGAGACATTAAAACTTAAAACTAAGTGGGCATTTAACCCAGAATTTCTCTACACCACACAAATGAGTCAACATTACCTCACTATACTATGAAATTCGACGATCAATTTTGTCATTAATCAATAAAAAATTTCGAGTATGGATTCTAAGGGTTACTACCCAAATTATGGCCCCAGAGGATTATTTTATACATATAATCCAGCAAAACCTCCAAACTGGCTTCTCATATTAAATGGTCACTGTTGCCTATGAATATGTACAATACCGGAGGAGTTACCAATGTATTGCCAGCTTTGAATGCTGATAGATACTTAATTTCAATAAATCGGATTAAAATATAGATATAACATAATATTCGCTCTGTTACGCCACAGACACATTATTGTCAGTTACTGACAGAGCTACTCATTGGGTTATAATGTCTGTTATGTGGGAGTATAAAGCATTCCCTCCAATGACATGTTGCTTGTTACTTCACCAATGAATACTTTGCGCCTTCCACGGTCAAACACTTTTATTAAAACATTAAATGGTGCAATAATATTAACAATACATTCGACCACATTCCGTTGTGGAAGTATGGAAAGCTATGATAATACTTACATCGGAGGATCCAGTCTTGCTTATTTCTGTCAGTTCCACTGGAACACTTGTTAAGATTGGGACACCACATGCACTGATGAAAGAAACAGTTCTTTTATAATTGAATGAATAACGTTGACTTTTGTCAGTGAATTAACTCTGCAAGTCTGCATATGAGATTAAAACTAATAGACATAATTTCTATCACATATGCATTTCCTAAGTTGATTCCAAATAGAATATCAAGTTCTGTTACCTTTGGCCTTATACATGTATAGTATTCTAATTTACCGTTCCTTAAAGTTTGAAATTAATATTATTTTTCAATCTGAAATCCGATGTCCACTTTATTCTGCAATTTTGTTGAAAAATCGTTATTTATCATAATTTATTGCTTTATCATTATTTTGCTATCAACTCAAATACATTAATTTAGTACAAGTTTGTATATTTAAATGCAAATCACAAATTATAAATCATTCCATTTAACAGAACACTTGGCGGGAGAGATGTAATTGAGCCTGAATAACAAATTTAACGAAAATAGAAGCGGAGCAAGAACTTTGTGAGGACTGTCGCCAGTAGAGATCGCGCGTCTTTGTCTACCCCTAGGGAGACAGGCGAGACTGTATGACTATAAGATATCAAAGATTGTACGCAACGTACTTTTACCGAAGATATCGGATGGTTTAAGTTATGTTTATCTAATGATATTAAGTTGGGTTTGGGGATTTATGATGTTTTGCTGTTTAATTCATAATATGAATGTACGTGCTCACATTGAACCCGGTGTTGTGGTTGACGCAGGAGTCGCAAGTGTTGTACTGCAGGCAGGTCGGCAGCGCGGTCAGCTTCAGTATTGTGTTGTTCGATATCTCGTAGTTCTTGAACGACACCCTATGGTACTCGTAGATAGTTTTACGCCTTACGTCTATATGAAATTAGAGAGAGAGAAAGAGAGAGAGATATATATATATATAGAGTTGTTGGAACACATTAACGACTGTCGATTTTTATGGATCTGACAAGGTAGAGCTCACATTTTCGCCAAAAATCTTTACACTTAAGACGGCTCGCTACAATGTTGATCCTTCAAATGGAATTCGAAAAGGATAACATCGCAAGACAACCTTAGTGCCTAGTCAATAACGATCTGCGAGATGTGCGCAGTCCGGCCGTCTGTGAATCCTCTCGACATGAGAGCAGACCCGCGTCAGGGAACAATGACTCACAGAACAGGATCTTGTCGTTGAGGTAGGCGTCGCTGATGCCCACTTTGACCGGGTGCTCGCTGTCGTTGATGGCCTTCACGGGGATGGGGATGTCCTTGTAGGCGAATATTATATCGCCGTTCTTGTACAACGTCACCGCGAACGTAAACTTCTTGTTGAGGTCTTCCTGCAGCGTCACGTCTTGCCATACTGCAGTGAACTTCTCACCTAACGTACATTTATTATATTAGAATTAACATACATCACATCGTTACCAATATACCTTATATTATTGTAAAGTCTTAAACACTTTGCATCAATCCGCGGACGACGCTATACTTAACGTACGTAGTCGATGCACAGTTAGGACCCATACTCGCACCGATTGTGTAAGATGTAACGCTTATAAAATTGCTCGGAACAAATATATATAATATATTGGATGTAGCGCCTTGTAAAATTGTTTGTCGCAAGTCGCGAAACGAGCACGGATGCCGCTTGTTGCACCCGAAGTATCTTTGCATTTAAATTGCTAAATAATACCAATTTGTCCGTCGCTCAGCACCGGCCGACATTAGACTTTCCGGCTCTTAGCTAAAAACGAAGCGTAAATTGAGATGATTGCCAGGAGTGGGCACCGCCCGGCCTCGCAGTGTTCGATAGGAATCCACGAGCCCTCCTCCTCGGCCCAGCATCGGCGGCAGACACCTCAAGCGCACGCTTCAATTACTGTACGCCTCTTATCAATCAATTACATGGCTCATATCCATAACACGGGAACGCACCGAGCGGACATGATTGATGCGTCAGCAGAGGACGATGCTACTTTATTATTATTACGCAACACTCTCGTTCGGCTCGTGTATAATGCCGCGCGATGATTGGCGTACGCCCGTCGACTACTTATTTATATTCAATATAATTACATTTGTCAACTTACCGCCGAGAAGATAAAAGTGTAAAGTCGACGTCGAATTTATAGTTCACTAGCTGTCCCGTGAGAGTTTTCGCACAATACAGTCGTAAAACAGGGACATAATGGTGCTTTTCTATTTTAAAAAGTACTTGAAATACGATATTGCTAAACATTTATAAAAGTATTCGGAATAAATAAAATATGTAATGTTAATAATCTAAAGATAGCATTCCTTTGAGGATAACGCGAAATAAATAAGTAGCTATGCAGATACGTTGATATTTAATTTATGGAATAGCAGCGAATTGTTTTGATAACAAGAACATAAGTTTTAATAATATAAGCTATTTCGAATAATTAATTTTACAGACTGACAACTGACAGGTCCAAAGAAATCGTTAACAGATGTCTACAGACCTCATCATAAGGTTTTATGACAAAAATATACTTAAATATACTTCGTTGGAAGGAAAATATTTTCTTTATGATGTTTGGTGAATTTTCGTCAGAAATACAAAATGAAAATGGTGTTCGTTTCGTTAACTTTGTTGAAGAGCTCCGGCAGATCTAACGCACTCACAAAAACGCCTCGTATGATGATACTGATAAGGGTTTTATGCATATGCTATTAAACCGTCATCATGGTGTTATTTTTATACGAATCAAACAATAAAAGAATACCAACGGCAAAAGGTGAGCATTGTGGGAACACGAATTGCTCCCACGCCTTACACATTAAACGTATTCTCCATTTACACTAGCATGTAGGATGACATCGAAGGAAATCCTACACTCTCAGCTTCCCCGCGTGGGCGGCATTGTATGTAGATACATATAATATATCGACGAGCAGCAGTAGCCTAGTGGTTTGAAATCCAGCCTCTCACTTCGGCGGGTCTGGGTTCGATCCCGGCGCTCATCTCTGACTTGTTATGTGCTTTTTATAATTAAAATTTAAATATTACTCGCTATAATGGTAAAGAAGAAAACATCGTGAGGAAACGAGAGATGTTATAAAGTGCATAATATTTTCTGAGATGTGTGAAGTCTACCAATCCGCATTCGGCCGGCGCGATGGACTGTGGCCCGGTCCAGCGGTGGACCACTAAAGCGGGTGAAACAAAAATAGACGAGGCGTCGCGGCGTACCGTCTTCGTAGAACTTGACGAGGCTGTCGTTGGTGACGGTGGTGTCGAAGTTGGCCATGAGCGGCGCGATGTACTGCGTGGCCGCGAGCCAGTTGTGCACGTGGTCGCCCGTGTAGATGAACCCGCCCGTCGCCACCGTGATGTTCTTCACGCCGTGCCCGTAGAACGGAAACTCGAACTTCAGCTCGATGATCTGACAAGCACGTTTGCTAAATGTACACTTTAACATTTAATATAATCTTGGGGAAAAGCATGTGACGTGCGGCGATCGACGTGAACCGGTTTGGAGGTCGGCTAGTGTGAAACTCGTTTTTGGATCTAACGCCATAATGACCACTGTTAATATCCTATCATATCGGATTTAATTATTTAGTATTCGATCCCAAATGAAACCAACAAAAAGTCAACCGCGAGTGCATCACATAGCGAAACAGGAAAGTTTTTTATTTTTATTAAATTGAAACAAATAATCATCAAAGACAAGTAAATCATAAAGTTTTCAATCGATTACGTACTCTAAATATTGGCTACCTTTTGCTACCGCAGTGTGCAAATTTTCAACGGCGGATCAATAAAACTCAGAAGACTTTTGTGTAAAATATTTAGAGATGGCATTTTGGATACGATCCAAATTTTTTACGAAATAGAAAGTCTTGTAGTAATCAGATTAAGTGGAAATCCCATGGTGCAATGACGGACGAGTCTATCGAAAAAACTGATTTAAGACTATTATTCAAGACTATAAGAATCCAGAGATAACACAAATTATATTTCATATTAAAACTAAAAACATTGTTTACATAACTTTCAAGGGTTCTAAAATTATGTTTCACTCATCTTTCTAGGGCTTACCTTAAAATCTACAAAGAATAATGAAGAATTAACCATGTACATTTCCTCCGGTAGGTTGTTAGGGGGTTATTTTCAAATATGTGTAGGTACGCTTGGATGGATAATGGAATGGCTTCCATTATTCAAGTCCCGATATGATACATTTTTAGTCGTGGTTGACATAACCTTTTACAATGTTTTTATTTAGAATGAACCACCCAAGGTATCCGACCATGAGCGAATCCGTCACATATAAATATAAATGTGCATTTCTTAAATACAACCACCAGGTGCTATGATGCGGAGTAATTAAAGTTGTTTGTTGGTCAACTTAATCGAGGAAAATAACCACATAATTGTGTGGCTTAGAAATGAATTGATTATAAAATTTGGTTGATATAAAACATCGTTTAACATTACTAGGGATTAAATAGTAATGGACGTAATAATAATTTTATTGATATTCTGATTTTCGGATTTCATGAAATTTATGATATTTATACGGACAAAAAAAAAATTAGTTTTACAAGACCTGGAGTGGTAACTGTTATAAATATCAAAATATTTATTACTGGCTGTTATTAAAATCATAATATGTATTCTAAAATAAAAGCTGTCAGTCTGTCCTGTCGGTCGTCTGAGTCTCACCTAGCCGGTTGTTATCATCTAGAAACGGATAAGAAAAAATGTATTCTTCTGTTCAAAGTTCTAGAACTGACCTGTTCATGTTGTTCATCGTCGCGGCCGCGGCGTTCTCTCGCTCGTTCCTCTCTCTGCAGCCGCTGACGAATCTCTCGAAGTTCTCCCGCTCCTTGTAGTGACGGTCGGGTCGCGGCGAGGACGACCGCCGGCCCTGCATCTGTTGCGGCAGGTTGTTCTGCTGCACCGTCTGCAGCAGATTGTGGTTCGCTTGCGGCTGCTGTTGCAGCGCCTGCAGCAGCTCTTGGGCGTTCGTCGCGCCGTTCGACAGGAAGTTCGGCAGCCCGGGGTTGAGGAGAGCGTTCGAGAGCGTCGGGTTCAACATGTTCGGTCGGATGTTCTGCGGCTGCTGCGGGCTCGAGTTAAGCAGCTGGTGCGGCTGCGCCATCGCTTGCAAGTTGGCGAGCGACGTGGAGACCACTTGGCCGTTGTTCAGTGCCAGGTTCACCATCTGATCGTTGGAGTTCACGTGGTTCACCGGTATCGTCAGGATGGTCTGTGTCGCTATACCTGTTGTGACAAATAATGTTCTATCTGTAATACGTATGCAACGGGTCTTACCATTAATTGTGGTAGCTTGATAATACCTTGCGATTAATATCTGCACTGTTTACTTAGATGCAAATTAATAGTTTTTTTTTTTATTATATGGGAGTAGAAGACGAGCATGCAGTCCACCTGATGGTAAGTGGCTACTGCCGCCCATGGAC
>DWQT01005786.1:0-10025 GCA_018244895.1 Myscelus amystis hages | reverse complement strand
AATTACTCTAATTGATATTATATAAAAAATTTATACAGAAAATTATGTGCATATGCATAAATGGGTAGTAAATTTGACGATCGCTTTAAAATGTAAAAATTCTAGAATGTACTTTTCAATTTCTAAACTTCATCTATAAAAAGCTTGTTTATATAAACACTTTAAAAATAGTCTTAAACGATAGGCCAAGTATAAAAATCACCTGTCTATACCAATCAATCTAAAAAAAAAATTCTAAGGTATATATTTGCTTGCACAATTTCATGTCATAATTGCGGATTCTCTATATTCACCCGTGTAAATATACATAGCGTTTTCATCATAATATCATTTCAATGAAATGTCTTGTATTAAATTGTATCATAGACATAGACATCAGACTACCTAGAACGATTGTGAGAGGTAATTTTGTACAGCATTACATCGTGCATTCAAGGTCATAGTTCTTCAACGGGTTAAGATACAATTGTCACATTATGTTTATTGTATAACGTTATATACATATATATAGTGTCGCTGTTATATTTATGTGGGTGTAATAGTTACCTCGGCCTTCAGCTCGGCAACTTGCTCTTGAAGTTCTCGAACCTTCTCCGAGTCCTCCATATTCGAGCGCAGTTCGCCTTCGGTGGCCATTACTTCGTTCTGTAATATTTCCAATATCGCAATTAGATCAAGTCTCTTATCTATTGAGCGGTCACGCTTTTTCCTTCGTTAGTTGCATAGCGCGAGCACGTACTTTAGCAGTCTCTGATGTCAATGGTATCGAGACTTAACAGTGCAACCGACAGATGCGACAGAGTCAGAATAGAGTAGTTGGGTTTTGTGCTCAAACGTTTCAAACGCACGGTAGGGGCGCTGTGCGATTTTCCTACATTTTTACCATTTACCGAATGAACACTTCGTTTGTGGTTTGTGCTAGGGCCACTGATGAAGGCCGCGAGGACGCTGCCATGTCAGGAGAAGCCGTGTTAGAAATAAAAAATATAAATAAATTATCTATGGAATTTAGATTGTGAAATAAATATGGTGATCATCGTACCAAATTTCCGCCCAATATTAATGTTATCATATTTGTCGTTATTTGGGCTATGTTCATGTAAACAACACTTCCTTTTCTTTTTCTAGTCTTTTATTTTCAATAGTATTGTATTAGACTTACTTTGAGTTTATATTCGGACACCTCGGTCTCGAGTTCGGCTATCCGTTGTGCGTCCTCCATGTTCCTTATGTTCGCTTGCATAGAGTCGTATTTCGCCTTGCTCTCGAGGTCGGCGTACTTGTGTTGGAACTCGCGCTGGCGCGCCTGCAGCGCCCTCTCGCGCTGCAGCGCCGCGTCGAGCGAGTCGCGCAGCTGCCTCGCTTCCTCGTCCTGGCGGCGCAGCTGGTTCGTCGACACCTGCACCTGGGTCGACAGCTCCATCACCTGCGAAACGCATATCATATTATTGTAGCCGTACAGAGATAATGTGAGGGCGGGTATAAAAAGTAACGTCACAAGTCGAGTGACAAATCTTTTGGCGGGAAGGGAGGCCGGGAAGGAATGTTACTACTACTGATATTGACAGTTCGGTTTTAGGCGGGAAAAGGGAAGTAGTTGTTCAGTGTTCTAAAGATGTTTAATTATTGTTACTTATAATTAGGTTGAATGAGTGCTAGTGATTATTTAATTATGTGGTCGACTATTAGTTTAACTATAATATTCTATTAGAACAATACATTCAGTACATACAACATAAATTCAGTGCTCTTCATTTCACCATATAACATAATATGCAAAACTATTAACTTTTGAATTGTAAATTCAGATACATAGTTCAACTCTACCCGTACGAAACCCTTACAAACCTTAAGCCGGAGCTCCTTCAGTTCGGTGAGAGCCTCCACTTCCCGGATGCGCGTGGACATGAGCTCCTCGTCGAGCTTCTGCATGTCGGCCGAGCGGCCCTCCCACGCGCGCAGCAGCTTCTTCGGCGTCGCCATGATGTCCGACACCACGTTGGACTGCGCCGGCGGCGGTGGCGCCTCCTGCCTATGTTCCTGCGATAACACAACACACCGCGTCCTTGTCGTTACATGGAATCATTCAGAACAATACAATTCTATGTACGGCTGTCTGATCCCAAATAAGGCAATTCCATGCCTGTGTTACGGTAAGCGGACAGCTGATAAGTATACATATGTGTACATACGACATAATACTTATAAAGATTGTTTTGATTAATATTATATAGAGCAAACAAATGTGCTCATCACATAAATGTTTGTCCTGAATGGGAAAAAAAAACTACGAACCAGTTTTGCAATCAAGGTCTCTAACCACGAGGCCAGCCAGTATATACATAACTCAAACGATATAATCATATCCTAGAAGTCAAATACTAGTAATGGTAATAATGAAGGCAGACCTGCAGATGTCTCTGCCAGGATTCTGAAAGTTCCGCCACTCGTTGCCCAAGATCTTTCAACGAGAGGTTCGCTTCGGCCTCCCGTAGCTTCACAGCTATCAACTCGTCCTGAAATTATACAAATTATTATTGCTGTAGCATCCCGCAAGTAATAATTTAAAAATGAAATATCCAAAAAAAAGAAAAAAAAATTAAAAAAGGTAAATAAATAAAACAAAAAAAGAAATGAATGAAATAAACAAGTATAACAAAGTAAACATTAATAATTAACACAAAAAGTTATCAATTGTAACGCTTGTTTAAGGCATAAATAATAAGGCTCTGCATAAAAGTGCAGAGTGCCCCTTTAGGAAGATAAAACGTTTTTTAAACAACAACAACAACAACAACAACAACAACAACAACAACAACAATATCAACAACAGTAATACAGGCGTAAGGGTCGACCTGGAGATGGGCGACGTTGTTGTCGACGCGCTGCCGGCGCAGGCTCTTGTTCTCGCTCTCGAGCTCGCCGATGCGCGCGGTGAGCTCGCGCTCGGCCGCCTCGCGCTCGGCCGCGTGCAGCCGCGCGCGCACCAGCTCGCGCTGCAGGCACCGCGCCAGCTCCTCGCCGCGCGCGCCGCCGCCCTCCGCGCCCTCCGCGCCCCCCGCGCCGCCCACGCCCTCCAGCGACGATTGCCGGGAGTTGTTCTGCTTGCATATGGGACAAGTAATTTTTGAAGTTATACTTCTTTAGGCGCGTTATGAAAAATTCATGAGAGTGACATTTTGAAAGCTACAAGTTGCAGCGGTTGCAGTCTCGAAACATTACTCTGAAGTTAGTTGCTAATCAGCGTGAATAAATAAAAAATATCAAATTGGCTATTATATTCATTCAATCGTATTTATGGCGGTGATAGATATTTATTAATCATTTAACAGAAATAATATTTATTTTTTTCACCCTCTATTGATCCACTGCTGGACCGCGTCTCCTCTCATAGTGAGAGGGATTTAGGGGAAGCATTGATAGTTAGCCTAGTGGTTTGAAATTCAGCCTCTCAGTCTAGGCGGTCTGGGTTTGATTCTGCCATGCACCTCTGATTTACCAAGTGCGTTTTAGAACCAAAATTTAAGGTATTCGTTCCAACCGTTTCATTGTCGCTTAGTTTTGTGGTTATTTTAAATGGGATATCCTTAAACCAGACCACCGCTAAATAACCGGACCACTGCTGAATGTCGGTTTAAAGATTCTTTATTGTCTTAAGAAATCACAAAACCACACTTACAAAACGAAAGTTAAGGTAGTTTCTATACAGAAACGTAAACGTGTCTCGTCCTCACCTCGGCGATGGTCATCTCGAGCGAGCGGATCTCGTCCTGCGCGACGGCGAGCCGCTGCTGCGCGTCGAGGTGCGCGCGGCGCAGCGCCTGCACCTCGCGCGCCAGCGCGAACGTCTCCTCCTCGCCCTCGGCGCGGTCCACCTGCCCACGCACCAGCCGCTCCGCGAGCGCCGAGCTCTCTTTCTCCAGCAGCTCCACGCGCTGCTTCAGCAGACGGTTCTCTTGGCGCAGGCACTGCCCGACCAGATCGAGATGTTCGTTGACACAGGGAAGAAATAAACAATGTGGATGTCACGTTTCGATACCAAAAGCATATCGGTAGAGGTATGTAAAGAAAGAAAGAGAAACCAACTAATCACACAGGTTTTGCATGCCCTAAATGTGGAGGAGTAAGCGGTTCATACTGCTTACGGTTTGACAATCGTTAGATAAATCAATAATAATCTAGATTTGAAGCCAGCATTGAGAATGTTTAATTGACAAGAAGATATTATTGGATAAAATTCAAAAGAATGTCAAAAAGAAACAGATTAACAAGTGAACGTACATACCAACCCGTTTTAAATCCGATTAGATCGGCTAAGTATTTGTTGGTTGGGGTGACGGAGAGGATAATAAAAGTCTTTATTCACTCCCCACTGTATATTCAGTAACAAAATATTAAATTATGACAATATGAATAGACACATAATAGTGAGCCCTTGCGCAGTCGAAAAGCGTGCGCGGAGGACTGCGGAAAAAGTAAAAGAAGAACGAGAAACAGAAGACGGAAAATTGAAAAACGGCGGCGCACGAAAGAATAATAAGGAAAATATTCGTGATGTCAGCACGCTACATAATAAAAGAGTGGTCAAAATCTACAGGGGCTGTGCAACATCAATGCGAACTCACTCTAAGCACCGCGATGTCCCCTTGCTCCTTCGTCTTGATGACCGTGTACTCTTTCTCTAACTTCTTCATCTTCTTCGGATTGACTTTGATGGAGTACGCGAGGTTCATAAACGTGTCCTGGTCAGCCTCGGCCTTCGCCGGCAACTCCTTCTGTATGTACTGCAAGGGAGTTTCACAACATTACATAAGAAAGTATTGCACTAACATTTACATATAATAACATTTAAATATAGCTATAGCGACGTAGGAAAACATAGTGAGGAATCCTGCACACCTTAGAGAGGTCATAAAATGTATAATACTTTCTGAGGTGTGTGAAGTGTAGCGATCCGCACTCGGCCAGCGCGGTGGACAACGGCCTAAATCGTTCTCGCTGTGACAGGAGACCTAATCCAACAGTGGACCACTAAAATAGGTATAAAAAAAATTGTACTAATAGAGAATGATAACTTTCACACTTTGAACTAAAAAGAAGCGATACTTACTAAAGTAATTAAGTTAGTTGCACATAGTTTACAGAACTCATATTACACCACTTTTAAACTGTGACAGTACAGATGAATATGCTTTGATTCAGAACAATAATTGACTTGAAATGCTACAATGGAATTTATCAAGTATCATTGCGATAATGAGCGCGATAAAACTAAGTGATAACAATATACTACACACGAATCACGTGTACAAATAATACGATGCGAATTGATGTTTATTTAGCGATTTATTTCTCTAAATCAGGCTTTCCCAACCTTTATTTCGCCGAGCGTCCCCGAGCCTCAAATAATATTTTAATGCCTCCATGTTATTTGGCACTCAGTGCTTTCTGCCTACCCCTCTAGGGACTTATCGTGATGGTTACGTATTTATGTATGTATATACATACGCCCCCATAGGTAAGGTTGAACAAAAATAGGAAACGGTATTACCGTCCACAGTTGGACGTCCTTCTTTTTGGGCGTGCCAAAAATTTCTATCCTAACAGTTAACTTACTCGTTAAGTAATTGGTTTGGAAATGTTATCGTACATATTGTCTACGCCCACATGTCTCTTCACCTCTTAGGGAGGCGTAGCCCCCCCCCCCCTCCGTTGGGAAGACCAGCTCTAAATCATTATAGGTATTGATTGAAATTATTATATGCATAGACCGACTACAAAAATGTTAGCAATGTTATAGTAATAATTGGTACGCCTTAAGAGGATGTTGTTAGTATTATTATTAAAGGCTATTATCATTGCATGTAATCTCGCATACGGTTATCGAACGATACTATCATGATATGACGGTACATAGCATATTACTTTGTTAATTCTTGTTTAATACAGTAACAAATAAGCTATACCCATTTAGTGGTACATTTGTTCATCAAAACTCATTGGTTTTGTCCGGATGGTTTCCTTTCCATATCAAACTAACTTCTTTATTTCTTTAATTTTCTCAATTTTGTTGATATTATTTGACAACAAAATAGGCGACAAAGTCCATTTATATATATTTTATCCTTTTTGAAGACTATGTAGCATGGTAGACTAGTGCCTAAATCCCTCTCAGTATGACAGGAGACTCGGTCTAGCTGTCAACCACAAAAGGATCACTAAAAAACAACTTAAAAAACTTTTTAATTTGTGATGCAACTCCATAAGTGTTCGCAATCTATATAAATATATAGGAGATTTACAGCGATATATTGACTCATCACGATAACTCTGGAACCAGAATACCTAGAGACTTGCAATTTGGTAGGAATATTCCTTTCGGCGAGTAGAGGTCAGCTAAGAACTGATTTTACGAAATTCCCCCTTTAAGTGGGGTTGCGGGGCGTGTTAACTATAACTTATATAGCAAAGCACCGTTTGTCGGGTCAGAGCTATTCCTAGATATTGACTTTGAAGGCGATCAGTTCGAGGAGCACTGGTGTACTTCTCTCACCTTCAGTATGCTCTCCATGTCGAGACAGAGCAGATCGTTCTTGCCCAACGTGAGCATCGCGAGGGCCACCTTGAAGACTATCTCGATGCCCTCGGAGAGGAACACGTCCATGATGCGGCACGCCAGCGGCAGCGAGAGCGTCGTGGTGAACAGGGTCAGGAACCAACTGCTCGCGTATATAGATGTGCTGAAGCTCTGCGGACGGAAAACAAACGATCAATCATTTATTTGCCGGCGAGTGGCCCGTTTCGTAGCTTTATATGATGTCTGTATTGAATTATATAATTAATAGACTTAGAAAAGGAGGAGCACTGAATTCGATTGAACTGTTTTGTATCGTACAAGGTATTCAATAAAGAAACATCAAGAAGAAAATTCTATAAAGCTTTGTATATACGATGTTCAGAAAAGTCCACCAATGCATATGTCTAGCTTTTATACTTGACTAACTATAACCGTTTTATATAGTAGTTACTTATATTGACAAAGCGACGTTCGCCGGATCGGCTGGTATGATATAAACTATTTTAGATGTAAAATACAAAATCCCAGCTGACCTGCGACTGGAAGTGCACGTGCAGGTCCGGCAGCAGCTCCTGCACGAGGTTCTCCAGCTGGAACATGCAGAGGCCGAGCTCCGCCATGCTCGGCTTGAACATGTCGCGCATGCGGTGCTGCTGCATTATCTTCACGAGCACCGCGAACGCCTCCTCCTCGGGCATCTGTTGCGGGTAAACGTGCGACGCGTTCAGACGGATCGCTTTGCAACGGGTGGGAAAGAGATAGAGAGAAAGCTTTATTGTATACGTGTGTTTGTGTATGGCTCGATTCAGCATTGTTTATAGATGATTGGGTGCAAGTAAGTAGAAATTCTCCATGCGTCTTGAGAAATATGTTAGAATGTCGATTAGGTTTTTAAGATCGTATCATAATCTTAATATAAGCAGATATTTATATGGAACGCTTCAAAGATTTCCTAAATGACTTTGGAAGATCGGGTCAAGCATTTCTTTAGTGGACACGCCTTTGGGAAAAGAGTTTATCCGGTCCATAGATGGAAATCCTTGGTCCCTACCCGTCGCTATTCGATATCAAGCATATATCGATTGTATACATAGATAGTATAGTTAATGCTTTCGTCGATATCAACTTTTTTGTGACCATCTCAAGCCCTTAATCGCAGCTGCGCTCAAACCAAACGGTAGCTTTTCAAGTTGGCACGAAAGGTTATTGACTTTCGTATGTCAAATATTGTCCTGCACGGTATACCTGCATGAGCAGCAAGCCCACTATGAACCCGGAGCCCTGACAGTAGCCCACTTCTCGGTCGTGCAGCGAGTACGCCTTCATAACGTTGAACAGCGACTCCTGGCCGAGGCCGTCCTTCTCCTTGAAGAAGTCGTGCTCGGGGTACGTGCGCGCGATGTCGCGCCGTATCACCTTCTCGCACGCCGATTTCGCCTGCAAGTTGAGAAATTTCGTGATGAGTGAGTGAGTGACACTTTCGCTTTTATATATATATATATATATATATATATATGTTGCACCAAATGAGCGATATATAGATAGAACAGGATCGCTAGAATACACGTATGCGATTTTTTTCCCACGCCTTTAGTGGTCCTTAGCTGGACCGGGTCTCCTCTCACGGTGAGAGGGATTTAGGGTCCAGTCTACCGCGCTGGCCAAGTGCGGATCGGTAGACTTCACAGACCTCAGAAAATGTTATACACTATAACATATCTAAGGTGTGCACGTTTCCTCACGATGTTTCCCTTCACCGTTATAACGAGTGATATTTAATTTTTTTTTGTTATAAAACGCATGTAACAAGCGAGATATGCACGTCGGGATCGAATCCAGACCTCCGGAGTGAGAAGTTGAATTTCAAACCACTAGGCAATCACTGCTTTTATCTTTTTCAGCTAGTCTGTCACTATGTATTCGTATATTTATCGCTTAATAAAACCTTTTTACGCGTTAAACAGTCCTAAATATTTGGTAGTTTCATTGCTTCCTCGTCGTAAATATCGCATGCGATTTGGCGAGGTGCCGCTTCGACGTAGATGACAAAGCCATAGCCGTAACGAGTCGATGTATTTAAATGTAAATATGATCGAGTCACATGGGTTTCGCTGCAGGTAAATTGTAATAAGCGATGTAATATCCAGGGATGTGGTTATTGTTGTCGAATTCAATGGCGATGTGGAAAATGCGACCTAATTAATAAGTTTTGGTGGACGAAGTGAAAATGTACGATTAAATGTTTTTATGATAATGAACGCAAAATGTATAGCTTATAATTGTTTTATAGCAACACGATTCCCGTAATCAGCTTTGTTCTTTTCATACTCTTTAAAAAGTATCAAAAGACTCCATTATAAATTATTCTAATTTCTATTATCATCAGATTTTTTTTCCCGTTTCTATTTTTAGTGGCCGGACAGTCAACATGTTAGTGGATATTGTTTTTAATTTGTTAAACTATTAAATTCCTTTCGAACTTAAAACATTTGAATACGTAAAAGCGAGGCCCTTGTAAATAGAACAGGTAGCAATATTGCCAGCCCTACAATGACCTAGGCGTATTAAATGTTGGGTGTGACATACAAATGTCGTCATTGAATCGCCGCGTTTGCGTGTAAATATTTTGATTCCTACTTGCGTAGCGTCCGGTTTACATTAATCGTATTCGTTGATTCTAAAGATGCACTGTTTACTAGCTGTGCCCGCGACTCCGTCCGCGTTTAATCTACCAAAAAAGTTCAATATTTCTAAAATAAAAGTCGCCTAAGTTACTCCTTATTACATCAGCTACCTGCCATTAACAGTTCCGTCAAAATCGGTCCAGCCATTTCAGAGATTAGCTAGAACAAACAGATAGACAGACAAAAATTGTAAAAAATGTCATTGTGGTGTATGGACCGTATGTATATTCATATGCATGTGGTAAAAAGCGGTAATTTCAATATTACATAATATACACTCCAATTTCATTTATATCTATGTATAGATTTGACTTTGCGATCTTGACTTGAGCAGATACTTTAAGTGACGAATTCAAATATGTAATAGCTTGTTTCGAATTCAATCCGTTAATAATTATGGTTACTTTAATGCAGTGGTTATTCAAATAGAAGCAATATAATGGTGCTTTCAACATTGGCGGTATCAATCGATCGACCCGTGAAGAGGTTAAAGGTAAACCGATCTAAGTATGTTGTATGTGTTCAGCCCCAATTTCTTCTAACGCGAATAAGGGTAACAAAGTAACGACTGACGTCATTCGTAGGCCTAAGAAGCGAAACTAGTTCCAACGGTCTCTAATTACTGACGACCGCTCGTTCAATATATCTTTTCTATTTACTATCTTATATATAAAATTCTCGTGTCGCAATGTTCGTTCCCGTACTCCTCCGAAACGGCTTGACCGGTTCTCATGAAATTTTGTGAGCACATTGAGTAGGTATGA
>DWQT01005785.1:0-10025 GCA_018244895.1 Myscelus amystis hages | reverse complement strand
GTCTCCCTTACCACACCCTTCAAACCAGAACACAGCAGCGCTTAACACTGCTGTTATAAGGCAGAAATAGGTGTGGCTGTGGTGCCGCCGGAGTCGAACCACAGAGGGTTCTACCACCAATATAACAATGAATTAAGCTACTCTTTTTAAAAAGATCGTAAATTAAATTACATTACCGTACATTAAATAGAAAGAAGGTATACGAGTAGAAGAATGAAAGAAACATACATGTAAAAATACTTTTATATTATTAGCATGACTTATAACCTAACAACTGTCAACATTCGTTTCGCTAATTCGCTTAACAATTATGTAGCAAGTTCCACTGTTGGAATAGTTGGCGTTGTGCAAACCGCACAATAGCCGCCATCACGCCGCACACCTCACACGTCATACCTAACACATCACGAACATACAATACAGGTGTTGTTATATGTTAACAATACCTATCATTCCCGATTACCATAATAACAAGAGAATTGGCCATGAATTTTATAGATTAAAGACAATTGTGTACATACAGTACAAATTAAACCTATTATGGCTATAGCATGCCACAATGTATGACTCATACATTGTAAACTGTACTTATTAATGTATTACAAATTTCGCGGTCAATGTTGCATTGTGTTGTGCGATATAAATATGGTAGGTTACCTTTTCTATCAACAATAACAGACCATCGCTTATATCACTATTATATTTAAAACGCCTAAGCCATGTAATAATGAAATTATTAGAATTGTAGCTTTTGTATTTTTCTATAAATGCAAGAAATAAGTAGTAAACATTTTGAGAAAAATTCCAAGTGCTTTAAGAGTAATTTATAAAAAAAATTATCATAATCATACAGGAATGTACATAAAATGTGACATAGTCATTGCTAGACCGCTTTAAAACTAAAAATTTGTCTATGGCGAAATTAAAGTAGAATTAAGTTTAAAATTCGAAGAAAAAAGAAACATCATGTAGTGTAATATTAAACAATCTAATACGCAAGGGGCGCGAAACGGAACGGCGACCCTTTAAAAAAACTTCCATCACCTGGCCGTAACCATAGAGATCAAATCACTACACGGATGACACGATCGATCCGTGTGAAATGTAACGGTTACTATTTGACATTTTGTATTTGGCGGGAAACTTTTTGTTTTTAATATTTGCCATTCAAACGTACTGGTTTTAAAATTTCTACGCATAAAGAAAATTGGCGCGTGCAAAAGTAAACAGTTTGATAATTTTATTTAGAAATTTCATATTTTCAGCTTACTTAACCTACGAATTTTCATTTTATTGTGTAATTATAATAAGCTTGATACATGTTTTTGGAGTAAATTGGCATATTTATCGTGTGCTTCGTATTTTTTCTGTTAGTTGTCGAAATTGTATTATAAAAAAAACGTATTTTACTATTAACTACACTACTAAAACTATTGTAACTGAAGGACGGCCACAATAACACAATTCATTCAGCCTTGAACCCATCTTCCGCGCGTTTTTTTTCCAAAGTTACCGAAGCGACGCAGGGCGCGTGCTATACAGCCAAGCGTGGCGTATGGACGAGCAGATGACACGCGACCGTTACGCCAGCTGCAAGCTGCAAACCGAATGCGTTCACCGCTTATAGATTATAAATGTCAATAAACAAATGCACACGTGTGAATTGAACATTTTTTGCTAACATAGGTTATAAAGTACCATTTTTATTATTTCAATTAACTCCTTATAACGCGTCGAATAAAAATTATAATAGTATTCTATAGAAGATAGATAGTGCAGCTTGCGTTTAAACTCAGGCGACAGTCACCTTTACGTCTATAAACGTTCCACGTAAAATTAAGCCCGTTAATGCGTAAAATCCGAGCGCTCACGGACACATCTCTAATGGAGCACGGCAAATGGGCTACAATTTCAACTTACCATGGCGTGTCAAGTGATCTTTATTGCTTATAACATAAAGTTGAAAATGTATAGAGCGTAATGTCGTCATGAAACGCAGAGTTTACGCTGCGATTTGGTCATGCTTTCGCTACGACAGCATTACTACGAGTATTTATGATCGCCATAGCTTTGATTCGTGATTGAGCGGCAGTGGAAATGATTTGCTTGGCGTGATTGCTTTACGGTGCGTTGTTTATTTAAATCTAACAGCGAAATACATACGAGGAAAATTACTTAAACAATCGCTTAACTACCATTGTTGGGTTTAATTTATGACACGTTATAAAACTGTGGCAAATCGGAGCTTTTAATCGTTGACATAGAAAATAGGAAGTAGTAGAATTAGAAGAACTCGAAGTAGAACAAAGAAGAATATACCGTCTTTGCAGGATTCCATGTTTTGTCTGCTTGGTCATGTTTATACATATCTTTATAGATATGTGAAACATAAAATAAATCTAATTATGTACGTAATGTTCTAGAACGTCCAATGCAAATTGATAATATATTGAAATATATGCATATATAAGATGACTGCAATAAATTTGTTACTTTAACAAAAAATAATGTAAAAGCATAATTCCACAGATAATATATGCTTCACGAATCGATAAAAACTAATCAAATTGAACAAAATCTTCAATGTCAATGAGCACAGTCAATATTGTGCTACTCATTGTTTCCATTGAAGCATACAGAAAGCAGAGGAAGTCGACCACTCAGACAGAAGGTCAAAGACAGCGATAAAACGTCGATAAAACGAGGATGTAAAAAAAAAACTGAAATGTTTCTTTTACATCGTCTAGCTGCTTTTAATTACAGTGTCGATCTTCTTAGTAACATGCTTAGTAAAGTAATACCAAAATAAAACTATGTGCAAGGAAACTAAATTAATTTTGTTTTCAATAAAACACATCGCACGCTACATTCTTTTAAATGCAATTTATTTTCACCTACACAAACAAAACACAGTCATTTGTATAATTAAGTTATATCAGGCCATACTTATTCTATGTAGGATATTCTAATAATTTTTGTTTGACCGTTGTCCCGCATGCCTACATTAATAGCAGATGTAAAAGTAACAGTTTTATTTTTTATGGCTAACAGTAGGTAACATTTATACGATGTCTGCGGAAGATTTGTAATATACAATTAAAGATGTCAATTATAGAACAAAAAGTACAATATACTTTTTAAACAAACTATTACTTGGGTTGAAGGAAAAGGTAGAAAAGGCTGAAAAGGAAAAATACCTTAACTCACCTTAGAAGTATCCAAGGTAGATGAAATAGGACCTGGAAAACCTTTTTATTTGTCTCTTTGTATCCAAAAAAGACCCATCTCCAACCGTAAAGCAAGAAAAGACTTGGAAATATTAGTCTACACATTGAATACTTTAAAATACAGCCTTGTCATTGTCAATACTGTTCTTGTCATTCGATCATGTCCTCGCCACATTATCGCCGTGACATTGAGACAATGGTCTTGCCAAATTACAATGTTTAAACGAGGAAGAACCCAATTATTTTTGTAATTAAAATACCAGTGATATACCTCCTCAAGTATAGAATAATTATAACAAATAAAAACACTATCAAACGATAAGTATATAAACAAAACATACCTTTAAAACATTACAGTAAAAGAAATGAAACTTAACGCTACTTATGAAGCTCTTCAGTGGGATTTGCTGTATCGAAAACAAAAAAAGACACATCAACAACACAAACGACCAGACCGAGAACAGAAATTTAACTTCATTCCACTTTCATCCTCACTGGGAATGGAACACAGTACGCTTCGAGCGACAACCTATGTTAACCATTGCGAAATACACGTTCATGTTGTACAAAAAGCAAACAGTATTCTTTATCTGTAATATTAAATACCGTAAACAAAATCTTCCAGTTCAAAATACAGAATGCGATAACATACGAGTATAATTACTTAATTGGTAACTATTAATTAACTGGTGACATGTAGGCAGGTGTGAATACGTAATCTGAGTGTTCACATCTAACCTTTTCAGTGCAATTTCTAGAACCTTACAATTGCATTAAAGTCGATTAATTTAACGACTATTCTACGGATTCGATGGAATTAGTGATAAGTTTTATAGGAAATAGGTAGAACTGAATCCTGACACCGCTTTAGCACACGTCTATAACCACTGGACTAGCAGACCAGTTTATACAAATATTGTACGTAAATTATTACGATATAGGATTCAGGAATTTTTCGTAATAAAAGTAGTAGTCAGGAACTATATAGAAGTAGTATAATGCGGATTGGTAGACTTCACACACATCAGAAAATATTATTCTCTTATAACATCTCTAAGGTGCGCGGTTTTCTCACGATGTTTTCCTTCACAGTTATAGCAAGTGATATGTAAATTTTAGTAATAAAACGCACGTAATAAGTCAGAGATGCGTGCCAGGGTCGAACCCAGACTCCGGCGGAAGAAGCAGTATTTCAAACCACTAGGCTATCACTGCAAGAACTGTATCGTATTGAAGTTATTTAGTTTCATCCACTAGTAACACTCCCGCACGTCAAAAGTTACGACATAATCCAGATTATTCGCTAATTCCCAGTGCGTCTCAGCAATTAGCGATCGTTAACGACCTACAGCTATTAGCGCTATGTCCAATTGTGAAACGAATGCACGGTAAATATTTGTAAGCGCTGCAGCGTATTTTATTTGTAACACTAGTTGAAATGTAGCGCTATGATCATAAATCTTAATTCAAATGAAAATTTCTTTACTCATATATGTTGCCAATATAACAAGAATAAATATATATGAAAAAAGTATCAGCTTTTTAATTCACGCTAGATATTACGGCTACTAAGGGTATTTCATAGTAAATTAATAACGGGTATTTGTTATAAAATAGTAAATATATAGGTATGTAAAATACCACCATTAGTATATAACACAATTACAAATGCCCTTCGGCCTATATACATGGTTATATAGCGAAATTCTACGCAATATTCCATGCTTATATTTCACCAGTCATTCAATTGATTACTAGTGTCGGTAAATACCAGTATTTATGTAACTAGTTAATCATTTGCCACACCCAGTCACAACACCTACAGTCGAGACAGATCGCTTGTCCTGTTGTTTTGTTATTAAATTATCCTTATATCATCGTCAGGAGACTAGGTTTAACGTTGTTGAGACTTATTTTCCATCTATTTGCTGCTCCATACGAGTAGTAGCCACTCTATATAAGTACAAGGTTGAATGCCATAGTTTTCTACTGTGACCATTGACACTTGGAAGTTTCATTCAAGTGACAGTTTATAGTCGGGTATACAATAATATCGACGGTGGAATGAAAAAAGTTACTAAGCGCCATATTGCCAATTTTACAACGGAGCATTTACATTAATTTTTCTAAGAAAAATCGCAGAAAATTGGCTATTAGAGGTATTTGAAAAAATCGAAGGATTGATTGATAAGATACGATTTTTCTTAGAAAAAATAAATGTATAAACGGCTATGTTGTATAATTAGCAATATGGCGCTTAGTAACATTTTTCATTCCACCGTCGATATGAAAACCAGAATGTATGTAAACTTTGACAACCAAAATTGTTCTTAATACATATCTTATGATAAAAGCGATTTATTTTGAAATAATATTAAAGATGTAAAAAAAACATCACGATATTAATTTTAAAATATAAACTCTTTAATATGTGAATTATTTTTAATAGTGTAAGAACATATCAGTTTAACATTATCGGCTTCCGACAATACGTATTTGCTTATTACATTACAGTTGTGAATCAGACTCTTTGAGTCATAGACAACCGCTAGCGATTGACCGACTTTATGTACTCCTTAGTTCTGGTAAAATAAACGGAGATAGATGTTAATATGCTCATGAAAATTTGTGTCTACCTTATTTGTATTATAGTGCATTAGTGTAAAATCGCCGGTTAAATATGTGAATTTGCATTAACATTGACCCTTCTGCGAGTCAGAATAAAACGAGGGGAGACGAAATCAGTATTGTCGAGTGAACTTTAGAGTACGCCCTTGCAGTCTACGTGCACAATAGAATTTGCAACGGTCCCAAACATCTGCCCGATGTGAACGGCGCGCCGACCGTACATAATAATAATATAGTCACGGTCTTAGCGACATTTTTCTTAGCGCCTCATTGTTTACCGAAGGTCACAATTTCTATTGTAGTGTATACGTATTCCCATGGGCGTCACAATAACTAAACAGAATAGTTATAATTTAACTTTAAACAAAAAGCCATCGGTCATGCATCGCGCGCTACGCACCTCCCAATACTCGGGTATAATCGGCTAAGACATTACGTCATTGTAACCACAATCGTTAAAGACACCTTTGACGGGTTTCCCACGAGTAATTTACTAAGATATACTTTTTTCTCTTTGTAGGATGTCGAATTTTCAACGAACGCGCAGCAAAGTTTGGTGGGGTGACGCGCCGCCGAATATTGGCAGTCCGGTGGCTCGAGCGGCGGAGTGGAACCAAAACAATCGGAGAGACGATCAAGACTGGGAGCCTCAATTACCTCATTGGATCGCGAATCAACCTGACAACCAGCCGAACAATAGGCCGGACAATGTCGCACGGCCAAATAATGAACAGATAAATAACTGGCCGCTCAGACATGGCAGTCCTGGAAGTCACAAGAGCCAGGATTCGGGATTTTCCGATTCAGACAGTTCGCCGCCCGCTTCCAATTACTACCCATCTCCAGATAACAATGATCCAAAAGACAAGTCCTCAAGTAGCAGCGATTCAAATAACAATGAAAACACAACAGTAAAGCAAGTAGTGGGATTGCAAAATTCATTCAATAACAATGACGTTGTCGATAGTCCCAGAGGTTCAGAAAACGTTAGCGCAGTTCCAACTCCTAAACCACGATTACGAAGCAGCAGTGTCATACAAACGCCATATGATTTACAAAAGTATTGTGAAATACATCGCGACGAGGAACATCGTGAATTGTTAAAGGATAAAGATGATGAAAATGATACTCCCACAGAAGTAGAAATAAAATACCCGACGCCGAGGAACATTAACAACGATTCTTATAACAAAGAAAATAAAGAAAAATCTATTGATAAAACTATTAGTAATATTCACACTAAGCCGCGAAGTAAAATAGAAGTAAACGTTTCTTGTGCGATTAATGTAAGTAATAAGGAAAATAATCCAAACAAAAGTGCAATACAGAAAGATACCAAAGATGTACCAGTTAAAAATATTAATGTCTTAAGTCCGTCTAAGAAGTATCCAATTAAAAAAACCTTTATTTCTAGCACTGATAGCGATAGCACTAAAATTAGTAAAGTTGCAAAAGTTAAGGATTTGGAGACAAGTAAAAATAAATCAAATGAAAATTTGGAGTATATTAAATTATCTCACAACAATGAAATCGCTGTTGTCAACCAACCTAGAGTTCGGACTCCCATATCAAATGTCTCGTACGTGCCAACGGAAAGAATCAGTTCATCACGACCTGACTATAAACGTAGCATGTCCAACGAAGATAACATACCAATTACTACTACCCCAAAGTTTCAAAGAAACAGGTTGAATCAATCGCTAAATTTTGAGGCGCAACGGTTAGATCAACAAATATTGGATATTCAAGATGGCTACCATTCCCTCGGGCACATCGACGAGAATGAAATACCAAATGAGGAAACTCAACATCATTCGGAAGAAATCCACAAGCCAACTAAAGCAATATTGGGCAAAAATATCATGGATAGTCTACATTTAAAACCTACGAAGAAAGTTGGTCCCAAATCGAAGCAAAGAATGGGAATGAAAACAGAAAAAAGCAGAGATATTTTTAGATTACTAACTTCGAAAAAAGACAAACTTGGTGTAGTAGAAAAGCATGCAGGGGGTGTATTAAGTGGGAGCAGAGTTCCATCGCTAGGGCTTCCTAGATTTACTGAACAGAATTCGTGGGTTATCGTAGGGTATCCCGAACAAGAGGTATTAATACCGCATTACAACGAAAGGCTCGTAGACACAGAAAGCGGCACAAATGTGAAGGCAGAGAACAAGGCCGAAGACGACATTAGTTACATCAAGACCCGCAGAGTGACTCCGCCTCTGCAATTCCAGGATAAACATAAAATTCCATATAACACAGATTCCAAAAGCGACAAGGACTTGACTAATGACTCAAAACGGGAGAAGTTAAAAGATGATGAAATAAACTTTGCTGATATTCAATTGCATTCAGCATGCACGTCCACACCAAAAATGCTGGCACCGCACGAATTCATGAACGCCGATAGAAACCAAAGCCAAAATAATAAAAGTGCTCGTCGAGTAAATCTAGTGGACAACTTTAACAGCGGGTATGTAGATATTTATCGCGAAAATTGAAAAGTTCAATTACTAAACGATGCTATTATTTGCTAACGATGTTCTTATTTTCAGGTTAGTTTTAAACAATCAGGACGAGATATTGTATAGAGAACGTAGTATAGATCAGACGACCTTGGAGCGATTGTGCGAGAGGAAACCAGAGCCAGTACAGCACTGGTTGTGTGACCTGGCCAGCTCTTGCGAGAATGAATGCATGACGACCTTGCAGAGCAAGCCACTGGGCGCGGAGATGAAGGCGATGGTGTCGGCCAGCTCTGCAACAATTACTGGCAATATCAAGAAGGTACAGACTCACGGCCAGATCATCGTGCACCAGTACAGTGATGTTTTGAGGTAAGAGTTAAAGATCAACAATTCTTTTCTTTAAAAGACATACGTATTCAGCCAAGAGATTTGAAAATTGAGTTTTACTATTATAGTCTAATTACGTGTGACTGTAGATTGACATTTTTTTTAAACTTTTTAGGCAATTAGAATTGAACCATACGAGCGAAGAACAAATATGTTTGTTGATAGCAAACATCAATGAATTTGTGCTGGCTCACAGCATCACGTTGAACACGAAACCACCGGGCGAGACCCCGGAGAGATGGGACAAGATCAAGAAATCCCTTCAGATCTACCTCCAGAAGTTGATAGATATTGGCGAAGATGTAAAGCTGGAGTTAAACGAGAGTCACCCCGAGTGGAACTTGGTCGAGAAACATCTGGAGACTTTGATCGGGATATTCCTGGAAACCACGAAAGCTGTTCTGGTTCAACAGATGAAGGTATGTGGAAATACTGCAGTATTTAGTCTCACAAGTCCACCGTCTACTAAACTGTAAAATTAAAATCATAAGATGTATACATTTGTTGTTTACGAGACAATTAACTTGGTTAACTTAGTTGTGCTTAATTGCGTAAATTACTATTTATAAGAACATTAAACGAGTCATAATGACCAAACTATTTTCATTCATATAATTCCATTTTCGAGTTATATGAAGGAAAGAGTTACGATTTTTTATGATCCTTTTATTTTGCGTAATCACTTATAAGTCCTAGTCAGACAAATACATAATCCCACAGGGAGGCAAAATCACGTGGTCAGAAAGGTAACTAACTAATGTACGAGACAGATTTAAATTCAATACATCAACAGATAATGTTGTTACACGAAACAATTAATCAAAACGCCATTTTTCACGCTTGATCAGTCACGACAGTCATTTTGCCGGTTTTTAAATACATATTTAATAGAGCGATTGAGCCTAAACGGGCTAACGACCGCCTCGCTTAAGCACGTTTTATGTTACATTATTGCTCAAGTTTTTATATGGAACTCGACTCGCATACCGCGCCTTGCTCTCGCCGGTAATGACGACGCCCATTCGTTTAGATTTCGTAAAATAGTTTTAATTGAACTTGAAAAGTGTCGTCATAGACAAATTTACTCGCATTTTTAATCTGCAAATGCCTACGTCTTATTCGACATTAGCTGTGAATCCGCGTAGATTTCGAATCCGCAAGAATGTCTTTAAATTATCAGAGATAAACACAATTAAGTTTTTCTGAAACGTCTTTGTCTATGGATGAAAACCGGTCGCAATGTAATGTGATTTTTTTTTATAATATGGAAGTAGCAGACAAGCATGCAGTCCACCTGATGGTAAGTGGCCACTGC
>DWQT01005784.1:0-10026 GCA_018244895.1 Myscelus amystis hages | reverse complement strand
ATGGGCGGCAGTAGCCACTTACCATCAGGTGGACTGCATGCTCGTCTGCTACTTCCATATTATAAAAAAAAAAAATAGTATTATATTTCTACGTAATTTTAGTATGTAAATGAAATAGTTTATTATTACTTTCGATTCGCAAATATGGACATAAAACGACTAACGCAGTATTTGTTTACTAACGAAAAAATATGTACCTACATTCTAGCTGGAAGAAGAATAATCAACTCAGACTGTGGATCGACGTACAACGACGCAGCTTCAGGAACCAGACAATTTGATGACCATGTAGAGCCTGGTTACATTAATTTCTATTCAATCAGCCCTAATTACTTCTTCCGCAATAACGATAACACTAGGGTACGCATTACCCGCGCCGGCACTGGAGTTGGAAACCTTATTATTTGTCATTCACGTTCTATCACACAACCCAGGTATGTGGGAAAATTATTCGATATTATAACAAATGATATCATATCCACAACTTTATTGGCGTTTATAATGATAACATTATTGGCTATCAGCAAGCGTATGATTTCATTAAATAACCTTACCGGGACGCCGCTTTAGGTAAAATTTCGAATCCTAAACTAAAATGCATCATGATAATGTACATATAAACGAATTGTCTACTTTGTAGTATATAGTTTTAAAAAGGAAAAGGAAATTATATTATAGAAACGTTCAAGGGAGTTATTTAGTTATTTTTTACTCAAATGTATTACCAGCTAATTTCTTTCGAATTAGGAGAAAAAACGGTGTCTTGATAAGCGAAACTCAGTTTAATATATCATTGGAGAAAGTTATATAGAGTCCGTTTACGGATACTACAACGCTGACCCTATGCTAAATATTAAACAACAGTACTAGCATTATTTAATTTCGTTTCTAAAAACGTGACAGTGGTTCAGTTAAGAAATTGTGTCTTCAATTTTCAGACAAAATACTACAATTATCGGAATAGACGATAACGCTGTAACTTGCGAAACGTTAACTGGCACCGGCAATGTAGAAATCAGTCTGCAGAACGCTTGCCAGGATCACTGGACGATTAACTCGTGTCCATTCTTCTATATCTCTGTCCAGTCTTCCGTTGTTGGCACTACAACTTTAACTTCTACATGCACTGGTAAGATTTTTAGACAAAGTTATCTATATCTTTATTATTAATTTTTATTGCCATTTTTTTTAAAGTACTGATAGCCTAGCGGTAGGAAACTCGGTCTCTCTCTCCGGCGTGCCTAGGTTCTTATCCCGGCAAGGGCTTCTAACTTGTTACGCGCGTTTTATAACTCAAAACTGAAATAGTACCCGTTGTAACAATGAAGCAAAATGTGAAAAAACCAACACAACCTTTATTATGTTATAGACATGACGATGTTATAGATAGTCACTATGACAGGAGACCAGTTTCTAGCGTTGAAGCAATAAATAAGAAAGTCACAAATTAATTAATGGCAAAACGGGGTTCTTTTATTTAAACATACTTATATCCCACTGCATACATACCTAATACTGAGATTATTATAGTGAATGCCAGTATTTCGATTTTATGGTTCAAACTTTAGAATTTCCATGCAATTTAAAGACACCATGACTTCTACCAATATTTCTGTATGATATAAGTAAATGAGCGTGTAATTATACGAGTACCTTTTGTTTATATAACTAGTAGTATAAATCGACTGATCTATCGGTGTTTATATTTTGCAGAACACAGCTGCCGGTTTCCATACGACCTAAGATATCAAGTTCAAATACAAGATTTCCGGTGCTTCAGCGGCTCCAGTAGCATTGGTGCCAGTATTGTCTTGATGTTAATTGCATTCGTGTTTAATGTATTACGGTTTTAGGATATCTATTATTATTTTTTCAATTAACAACTTCATGAGATTATGTTGCAGAAAAATGGAGGAGATTTCATACACAGTTTAACATCGCTATCTAATTTAAATAAAGTAATTTTATCTTTACTTTTTTAAATAAAGTCTTCATAGTTAGTTTTAAAATCACATGAACAAACCTACCTACCCATCGATTTTTCATTGTATATTCAAGCAATTTACGTATAATATTCTTTTAAAATGTTTAGACGGTAAGACAGCCTTGCTAAATAGTTTATTCTTAAGTCTTATAGTTTACTAGAAAATTAATTATTAATTTGTTTTACATATTTATTACTTTATATAAAGGCAATTACTAATTTTGTGCTTGTAACAGGGTAATAAATTGTATTTTTTTGCATTTGTTGGAAATTATTAGCTAACGTACTATTTTTTGTGCTTATTTAAGAAATTATGCCGTATAAGCCTTATGTATAAGATAGAAGTAAATATTTTTTAATCGTAGTTTATAAATAAACGTATGTAGTCTAAACCCACGAATTTTGATTTTAATCTACCTTCACTCCATTTAATTGTCCTCAAGAGTACTCTATTTAATATCTTGCTCTCCTTTACCCAAATCCGTCATTACATTTGATCCACACTCTCAAATATCCTTGCAATGCTTAGACCGATAGATATATCACAACTTTTCAAATATAGGTACAGAGATATCCGATAGTTTTAGATACAACAGTTTTGAAAATAAGATTATCAACAAAGAGCAATGTATCAGTTACTATGACCGAAACAATTTTAAATACCTACCTACTTTATTTTCGGCAATACTTCTGGTGTTTGACTTTCTTATTTCTTATTTCTCCAGTCTTAAATTAATATTTACATAAAATTGTAGTCGTGTTATAATATATTCTATCTTAAAAATTATTAAACAAATATAATCATGCAGTGTCATCTAGCGGTCATTATGACAAAGTAAATAGCAAGAAAAGATTTTCTGAACTCCATTTATTAACTCGATATGCTGCCTGATCATGTAGTTGTATGTCACAAAAATAATTAATTGTTGATATTCCTAATAATCAAATGTATTTTTTTACATTATAGCTATCTGTGGAACCTTTTAACTAGGTAAATAAACAACATTTTGTCAACTGTCACTGTCAATTTGCCCGCAATATTACAAGTATTTATCAAAAAGTTATTTATTTAAAATGTCCGGTGAAGATTTTGAATCTTTAGATCGTGGTGATGGAGATGGCCAGAAATCGGATAAAATGTTTACCTTAAAAAAGTGGAATGCCGTAGCTATGTGGAGCTGGGACGTAGAATGTGATACTTGTGCCATTTGCCGTGTCCAAGTCATGGGTAAGTGTTATTTATTTTAAATTACACGGTAGTATCAAATTATTTATTTGTTAATATATTATCTATAATGCTGTTGTCCTTAAAATGCCATACGGTAACAAAGCTTTGGTCCTTTATTTCAATCACAGTGTTGTAAATTGTAACTGACTGAATGGATCCGTTATTCAGGAGCCGTAACGAAGCCCGGCAGGTGTCATTCTGTTGTATTTGAAGTTATATTATTTAAATTTGATATATTTCATATGGTGAAAGCCAGGCAATATGATTATATGAGTATAAAGTTTATCCATACCAGATCATAGGTATTTATTAATCTGTAATATTTATATTCAGGTAACAAAACTATATTTCTAATTGTTGTTAATATTATATTTATACTTCTGTATACAATAACCTACTTATAGTTATTAAATACTTAAAAATAATATCTTAACTATCATTATAATACTATTAATAAGATATAAACAGATGATTGATAGAAGTATACAATAATTGTGAGACACATTATTTGTGTTATTTCATAACATTAAATTGAAATGAATAAGTGTTGTATACCTGGAACATTAAGCGATAAGGTTTTTTTTCCAAGAAATACTGGCCAGTTTCAAGTAAGTATAAAAATATAACTGTTCAAGATTAAAACTACTGAAATTTCTTATTTAGATTTCCCTGAACATGTTATGAGAGCTATACAAATATTCGCTGTAATACTTTTTGTGTCCAACTGCCAGGCACCAATCTTTTCTGCAATGGTGGTAGATTTGGTACTTACTCCCAAATTGTTTAGTAGAGATACAGGTTAGTGGTCAACTTGCTTGATGAATGTTTTTTAATCATTTCAAGACCTCTGGCAAGGTTGAACTATTGGTAACTAATTTACCAATCAGGAGCGACTGCTTAATATGCCTTCTGAGGCACCGAAACACTCACCAAAACTTGCCACAACTGGAACTAACTACTAAAACTCACTTACTAAAACTGGAATTAAAAGAGTTGAACACAAACTGTATTTAATTATATCCGCATGTAAGGTGTATTCTTTGTTGGAGATCCCAATAAAAAAAAAATGTTCAGAAAACATTTGGAATATTTTGTATACGTAATGTGATTCTACTTACGTAATGTATGTATATTAGGAAAATATTTATACATTTCTTATATGTAATTCTTTAGAATAAAAAATATATTCTTAATAAACCTGAGGCACTTATATGTGCCATAGCAAGTATGAGAGTGTAAATATGTATTAGAATTGGTAATTGTCTATTTCTGAATATTACACCTTATTCTAATTTTATAAACACTTAGATATGTATGGAAGTTAAGTAAGACTCAATATAGTGAATATTGAGTTATTCAAACACATGAAATTTGAAATTATGTTGTAAGGTACATAGTACTAGATGCATTACATTTTATTATGTTGTTAAGTACAACTTTTCTAGTAGTTAATCACTATGTTTACTAGCATCCACTGGGCAATGGTTTAATGTTTGCTATTGAACTCATTCTACGAGCTCTGGGAATCTGTTGTCCGGTCATTTTATTTTCAATTTGCTCCAAACTTTTTCCTCGAGTTTCTGGCACGTAAACTACTACAAAGAATAATCCTATGAAGCAAATACAACCGAATAACCAAAACGTCCCGGCGGGTCCGATTCCCGTTATGATGTTGTAAAATGTTTTGGTTACTGCGAATGTACATAACCAGTTAAATGCGGTACATATTGAGGCGGCTGCACCTCTTATTTTTGCGGGCAATATTTCACCCATCATGAGCCAAGGAATGGGTCCAAATGCTAAAGAAAATCCTAACAGATAAATCATAAGAGTTGTTAAAGGTAGCCAACTTAAATTTGACACATCTAAGTTAAGATTATCACGCACATAGAAGAAAGTTCCTAATACTACCAAAGTCATTGTCATAGTTACAGAGGATATATACAGAAGAAATTTACGTCCAGCTCTGTCTATGAGTGCTGTAGCTAAAAATGTTGACATAAAGTTCACAAGGCCAACAAAAATTGTGGATAAGTTTTTTTTATCATCACTGCCTGACATTTTAAAGATTTTAACAGTGTAAAAGATGACAGCATTTATACCTGATAGTTGCTGAAAAGCCATTAAACCAAGAGATACCAGTATAGCTTTGAGATATTTCATTTTTAACATTTCACCTAGAGATGAGTCATTTCCGATTTCCGCATCGGTTAGTGCTATGTCTCGCATTTCGTTATCAATTTTTGCTTGCTTGCCTCTAAGCCATTGTAAAGCTTTCTTTGCCTCCTCATTTTTGCCCTGGGATATATACCAGCGTGGAGTTTCAGGAATCATGAACATTAAAAGAAAAAAAGGAACACATAAAGCTCCACCAAGATACGCTAGTTGAGACCAGTCCAGATATGTTCCGGTTGCGTAACATATTAATATGCCTATGTTACCAATAGCCGTAGGGAACAGACCTAATGTGCCTCGTACTTCTGGTTGAATAGTTTCCCCGAGATATACAGGGAAAGCTAATGAACCAACGCCAACACATAATCCGCAAATCGCTCGACCAGTTAGCACTAAATGGACAGTCTTTGCAGTAGCTATCAGTATCCAACCGATGAAAAAAGGTACTGCGGTAAATAATATTGTTCTCCGTCGACCGATGTAGTCCACCAGTGGACCTCCTAGGACTCCTCCAGCTAACGCCGCCAAGGGCATTAGTCCACCAATCCAGGTTGCCTGTAAATGAAAGTATTAATTGATGAAATAAATCGATTTATGTTCACGTAAAATATCCATAGTACCCATATCGTGGTGGTGGTCATCGGTATATAAGAATGTATATTTCTTAGAATGAGCGACCTTTTCACAACTTTTGTAGGAACATTTGTTATCAATGAAACCTTGCGTGATGAATATTTATAAAGAGTCATCCGTAAGCACTGCGCCGTTCGGTTAAGTGCATAGTTCTTCAATTTTTGTTTTACAGTGAATCTTATTAAATTTATATAAATATGTTTAAAGTATACCTAAGTAAATAGTTGTTACTTATTATTATATTTCGAAGAATGTTAGTATGAAACAGTTTTGTTGTAAGAATGTTATACTCGTATCTCAAATTGCCGAATATTAATAATATCCTTTCCAATAATAAATAAATAAATAAACTTTTAATATCATAAACAATTGAAATTCCAAATCGTATCCGTTTTCTATGAACCACTGGAAGATTCAATACATCATACATCGCAGCATAACACTGCAAAACACTATTTCTTATTTTACTTAATTGATTCTGTTCGTTCGTGCAAATCGGTGACCACATAGTATTGAAAATATACGTGTTGCATTTTATTACTTTGTGTCACTTTCTTCTCTTGTCGACGTATCGATTAACATTCGTTAAGTGTTAGTTTTTCGACAATTAACCGGAACACCAGGTATAAAACGACTGGAAACCCAGGCATTAAGAAAATATATCAGATAATGTTATACCTAATATAAATGTAATCTTATATAATATAGAAATAAGGGGCATGACTCTGTATAACTTACAATTAAACTACTAAATTGAATATTGATAGCAATAACATTATATGCTCATACTCATTGGCTGTTGCTGCAATATGAACAATGATTTATAAAGAAACAGTTGCGGATGGTTCTGAGTTTGAGTGAGATGATTGGAATTTTTAAAAGTTTTACACTTTGTCGAGGAAATTAATAGACAAACCTGTTCCTCGGTCACCGTTATTCTTGTGCTATTCTCCATCGTTATCAGAGCTGGAGACGTATAGGCACTCGAAAATCCTACAATCATTGAGCCCATTGATACTGCCACTGCAGCAAGCACCTGTAACCAAAATAATATATTCGATAAAATGTGCCTTCTGCGCAATAATTTTACGACTCCTCATGTATAGCGTTAATATTTTGTAATAAAGTTCTTTGATATGTATGAAACTTTTTCGAGAGGATATTAATTGTAATTTTTTGAAAACCTATTGTCACTCATGTTTGTATACACGGTATATTTTGGTTAAATCTATATGAGTAAGAAAATTAAATATTTAATCTATATGAGTAAGAAAACTGTTCATTGCAAAGTGTATTCAAATGATACGAATAAGCCCGACGTTTAAGTGGTGGTAATTTTTCACAATACAACTTGGCACGAATTGGTCGAAGTATGCAACAAGAGCATGAAGCCGTACGCGTTTTGTTTGGGCCCGATGAGTGTGTGACGGAGGTGTGCGCGGACCGCCTACGACCAATTTGAGCAATCATCAACTATGATTGTCTCCACTTGCCCGTCCTCGTAGCGAATCATAATATGTATGTTTTAATCGATCATACAGCGGTACACTTTTCTTTTCTCGTTTAAGACAAAATGTTTTATAAAAATCTGTCATTGAATATCTATAATCTGTTATTTAATACACGCCTAACCATTAGCGCTAGTGTTCTTTAAAACCGTTAACAACTCATAATTTCAAACTTAATAGAGTAACAAATAGTATGAACGAGGCGAAAGCACGAAGGTCAATATTTCTTTCAATTACTATTGTTACAATATACATTAAAAAATGTTTGGAAATTTTTATAAGGCTAATGTAATTTTGCTTTTGTTAAATAAGTTAAAAATATTTTTTTTTGTTTTAGGAATTATTTCGCTTTGCAAAATATGCATGCCGCGTTAATCTAGAAATGAAGTTTTTAAACTTTTCTTTCAATGTAGTAAATAATAAAAATAACAATACAGAATGATTTTTTAAATATCCGTAAGTAGTTTATAAGCTCCAGTACTTACTTGTGAAAAAGTATATCTCGGTTTTTCGTACACACCGACTCGTACTGCAATACTGTAGTGGGTATCTGCTCTCATTAAAATCTTCATTGCGTCTGTGTAAGCGATATTCACAAATTGTCATCAATAAAAAAATCGTAACACTTGGAATAAAACCTGTAAACAACGCACTGAAAGTGAATCCAAGGAAGTCGGCAAAGAAATGAGCATCTCGCCGCGTTGGCGCGATTTATATGAGCACAAATTGATTGACAAAACTGATTGACTTTCGAGGCTGTGTGATTCAAAACAATAGAATTCTATATTTCTATGTTATATGTCCAACATTAATTCCTTGAATAATTCATTCAAACGTCGTCTGTTATAAGCATAATAATTTTAACTTGTTTGTAATTATTGATGCAAATTAACGTTAAAAATATCGAATTTTATGCTGAGTGAAAAATGAATTTAATATGTATTTAAACGTCCGAATACAATTTTATATAAGAACTTGAAATTTCAATACTGCTGTTTTATTTTGATTATTTTGATGGAGTGCCGTTTGACAAAGTGCGAATTGCTTTACATTTCTATTTTCATAAGGGACTGTAATGTTTTAATGCACTTTAATCAGAGACATTCATTGTTTTTAAAATGCTATTTGTGCGATTTAGATATTGTTATTTATTATTTTAGTAATTGTGTGTTACTTATAGCTACAGTTCAAAGAACATAGATATGTTAAACTGTCATTTTAATTCTCGAATTTCTATATAAATAAATGGATCAGTAAAAATAATAATTTTTTTGCGGAACTGACTGGCATCAAATATGACACAATATATGATTTAAAAAATTGTAGACTTTCTAAGTACCAACATAAACACTGTAGTACAAAAATACTATAATAATGCAAGAGTACTTTAGTTTTATAAGCTGTACGGACTAAAAGCTAAAGTTATTAAGTGTAACTGTAAGCTTGCAATGTAGACACCCAACAAACATGTTTTTCCTTACACCGCGTGTACGTCACCCTCACATCTTTAATTTCACGTCTTCCTCAAACTCTATTCATGGACCTGCCTTGATGTGGGCATTTTAGAAATTATACTTAAATCAACACAGTCTATAGAGAAACAAGCAAGGAAAACAATGAAAATAATATCCGATGATAAAAACGATTCAATGATGTAGGCGAGGCGACCTCATGTAGTATCGATCTGTTTGATTTGCTTACACAGGTACATATGCTATTGTTTACTGCATGCACTAACACATTATCAGAATGTATTACACTGTCAATATTTTCACCTATCTTTAAAAATAATACTTACTTATAGGGTGAAAGTAAGTTGGTACTTGTATTGTATTTCACTTTTTAACTAAAGTTGCGTGTCCGAACATTTGAATTGCAAAATTTTATTATATTTTTCGCATAAATTTACGCAGGTAATAAGTCATTTGTTTACTTACAAACTAAGTTAACCTTACAGATCGGACTATATCTGGCTTCTCTACTTAAATAATTAAATAAATAATTTACTTAAATCTGTGAAATTTATCAGGTGCTGAAAAAAGATATCTATCTCCGGATTACAGTCCAGGATAGGTCATTAAAATCGATGCATTAGTACCTATTTTACGTTCTAACCATAAAGTCTGTATTAAAGACATAGTCGTATATGTATTATGTATATTAGGAGTAACGTAAACGGAATCACTAATTTCTTTTTATTTGCGAAAACGAATTTGTTTTTATTTCGTACTCTCTGGATCTACACACTCCTACACAGTGAAGTGAAACGTAGTTTTTTTACAAACTAGCTTTTGCCGCGGCTTCGCGCGCTTCGAATTCGGAGTAGGTATAACAATTCCCCTTTCCTTATACCGTGAACATTTCCAGCTATCTTTGGAGTATCTTATATTCATATACATATATACTACATTTTACTTATTACCTTTAAGAAATTCTGAATTGCAACGCGTGCGAAGCCGCGGACAAAAGCTAGTCTATATGTTGGGTGAAATGAAATA
>DWQT01005783.1:0-10027 GCA_018244895.1 Myscelus amystis hages | reverse complement strand
TGAGATTATTACATAAAACGAGTCATCTACTCGTATCAACATTCTTATGTTTTACGTAATAATCTCATTTTCCAAAAAAATTTGAAATATGTCATTTATCCGTTTAACCGACGATTATGTTCTTCAATCACAAATCGAACAGTGCTTATTGAAGTTTTAAAAATTCATTAGAATTAAATTCAATTCCTTATTTAATAAAATGAATTAATGAAGCACAAGGATTAACGCGTTTAGTGGTTAATCGCTCATAATCATTTAATGAACGTACATAGATTCCTATGTAAACATTTTTGGTCTCACGACAGGACAGTGTGTGATAAGTATAAAGAGTTAATATACTTAATTCCTGTTGTTTATCATATTGTATTATTATGTTTATACAGATTTCTGTACGTAAAAGCAATACTACAACTCAAACTTCCCGTAGGTCTAAAATTTATACTGTGAAGTAGTGGCAGTAGCGGTGGTGAGTATGAAGACCTAAGGGGAGTAATAATGCGGAACATCAGTAGTTTTACCATAACACATATTAACCAGGTTGGTACTAATAAACTACGTCAAACTTAGACATTTTGACGTGAAATGCTCGCCATTACATTACTTTAATACACAGATCCAATTGTTCAAGACCAACTAACCAGCATGCATGCGCAGTAATCCGCATTATTCAATTTAATGCGCACATTTTGAAGTGTCTAAGCAGACGCAACCATTCGTGCGATGGCATCATTCTGACTCACATTTCGATGTACCGTGGGCATAACTACTCGCACATCGTCTACATTTGTTTACAAATAAAACCGTCCTGCTCTTCACTATTTTTGTAAGGAACTGCTTGTTAGCGAGTTAAATCACTCAACACTGTTCGTAAACATGATGTCGGTGACGTAATCCCATGAGTTTCTGTTACACATAAACAAAATTTATCGATATATAAATTTAAAGATACATTGCATCTCATTTGAACTGTGACCGAAAATACGTACGAGCAAAACACATAGTACTAAGTGTACTAACGTAGAAACGCGTAATTCATACTAATTTCCCAAGGGTACAATAGTATCTTTGAAAGCTATTTCCGTGCTTTATACGACAACAAGGTAAGTGTCTAGTAACATATACATTTTTAGGCATTTTCGTTAAAAAAAAAATACAACATAGGTAATTGGGATTTATTATGTAAATTATGGTAACGTTTGCAGAATTCAAATCTTAAGAGTAAATAATACAATACTATCAGTTGTAACGTAGAAATATGCGTAAAGTTAGTAAGTAAAAACTATGTTAAGGCATTTAAAAAGCTACAAGCTCTGCCTGTCTGACGACCTCATCGCGACGTCATTGTAACTCAGACCGGTACTCATGAAATATGAATGCTTCCCCTGAAAGAACGGCCGGTCCCTTCTGTACCTTATTCTACGTGTATTTTGAAAGATCCCTTCAATATTGACATTAATATATCAGCCTGTTTTTGATACTAAAACAAGTACGTAATATCGTTACAAAAGAAAGCCATTTTTTTTTTCTTCTGGTCCTTTCTCACACGAGCATGTGTTACTCATGCAAACCTGTTCTTATTGTGCCGTGTTCCCATAACAAAACCAGTTAATTTACCCGTTGGATAATCGAGTTCGTGCCTTTCAAAGCTGCAATTTACGTCTGACCAGGGATATTCACAATATATTCCTTTATCGGAGGGTATATCCCACGTATTGTACACTTACCGAGAAATAAAGAAATTTGATTAGACACGATGAAAACGAATCATAATGACAACAAGTCAGAATTCTCATTCAGGACAATTATACACTAGAGTATGCAGGGTAAAATACAAAAATGACATTTCAAGTGAATAGGCATCAAAATTTTGAAATGTACATAAAGGTCGTAAAATGTATGGTTACATTGTTAGAACCTACGGTTAAATACCTTCTACTTTCATTAATGCTGAGTGAAGCTTGTTATTTCAATGCAGTAAAAGTCTCCACCTTGGCATGAATTGGTGGATTGTTAAAATATTTAGGTAGGTATCTAAATACCTACGTTTGAAATGCCTGTACTTTATATTTTATGTATCTATTTTCATTGTTATACAGATAGAACAAATTTCGTTCTAAATTAACCAAATATTTTGGCGATTTTACTTAATGCAGCAAAAATTTCCTCAAAGAATGCTTTTACAAAAATCAGTAACAATTCCAAAGTTAACAGTTTGTGAAGAATTATATTTTTATCAACTTACCTATCTGTCTGTTTTCCAATGATATTGTCATCGAAGTGTTACAAATGACATGTATCACTGCGGGCAGTCAACACAGTGCATATTCCCAAGGTAAACAAAGATTACGTAAACGCAATCCCACGCACGCACGTAACCCGATCGATTTTCAAACTTTCGAATACGCCCACTTAAAATTTACCATAGCAAGGATATTAGAATCAGTCATTTAGCCCTACATCATCAATATCAAAACACCACGATGTAGTCTCTCTTGCCCTTGAAGCTGTACAGGTTATACTATCGATAAAGCACAACACGCGCACTGACAGTTCGGACAAACAATCACAGGTCAAGTTCGGAGACGATCCTAATGAAAAACAATAAAAGACTGTGAGATTATTGCAGTTTTCGTTTACCTATCAGTTATATGACATCAAGTACAGAAAACGAGCCTGTGTATGTTAGATTAACGAAGCGATAATCGCAAATCTGCCGCGAAACAACACGCATCCTTCACGATCAGGCATCGACTGAATAGCGAGGGCGCCGCTGAGCGTATGCCGAGTGGCGGAGTGAGACCCCTCACCTCCGCCGCGCGGCTGTCGCCTGCCGCGACCGCCCTGTGCGCGCGCCTCTCCACGCATATCGCATCAAACAAAAATATTTATTAAGATATCAACGATTTTATTTGATCAACCAATTATTTTATAAATGCATTCAAAAATTAAAATTACCGACATGTTTAAACATCTTCGTTGGGCATTCCCAACATATATTGTATACATACACAATTGTATTCAGACGAAAAACGTAATATTACCTAAAGAGACTGTTTAATAACATGTAAAATGTAAAGATAACGCCTTTACTCACCTATATATGTAGATGAACTATGTATATACGATATCTACTCAGAACAAATTTACACGTTAGTTCTATTTAAAGAAAATTATTGTAACTTGTCATATTTAAAGTACCTTCACATAAGATGGTCATGATATCACTTGGAAGAAGTTACTATGATCACTATTATGGCTTATCTACGTAACTTTTCTCCTTGAGCAACTAAAATATGATAAAGCTTTATTTATTCACACTAGCAGCTGTCAGTAAAGGCTGACAATACACAAATAGTTTTTATCAAAGCGTCAAAACGAACCCTAGGCATAGGCGATACGAGTGTCAGAGTCAGTGACGCTCTTAATTTATCATCACTCAAAGTAAAAACTCGATAACCGTGAGAAAGTTTTTACAGAAAGTATTCATAACAATGCATAGTTACCCAGATACAATTAACTTATCGTTATTAATTATAACGTTTTAAAATAAAATAAAAATAAAAAATAAAATAACTTCTATATTCTTTATAGGAACTCCTATTATATGTGGGATGCAAACAAGCAGGTACCATAAGGCCAATTAGTCGTTAATCATATATGTAATTCGCAAAATTTTCTTATTACATGTAGGTAAGATCAAAATGAATCTCGCCAGTACGCAGATAGAAAAAAAAAAAAACAACAATGAACGGTCCATTAAATTTTTAAGATCCATTTGCTTTTATTGTGGCCTGGAGAAAGAAATAAGTTAATGGCAGGTAGATAGGAGGGAGACAGGTAGTAGTATCGTTCACCAACACGCGATGTAGCCGACCAACCTCACTTCCAAGAAACAGCCCCTCACCACTTCGACGCTATTTTCTTTATAACCCGTGAACATTAGATGTAACTGTCATTACTACATGTATTTATTATACTACATACCTACTTGACATAGCAAAAGTATTTCGTAATAGGAACACTATTATTCAAGTTAATTAGAAATTTACGTAAAAGTAAGGTTCTTTTCGTATTTTTTCTATCTAAAGCTATTAGCATTTTACCATCAATAACATTGTAAACATGTTATAATATATTATGTATGTGTATAATGTTAAACAAAGTATCTACTCTTTGTTGTTGTTAAGTATGTGTTCCGTTATTTCGTTATTCTGTTCTTACAAGGATATTGTTTCATTTAATGGTATCTACCTGGTTCCCTTAATTTATGGTATTTGGCAACCCCCATTAGTGGCTAAAATGGGTTACGGACATCGCATTGTTTTATGGGATGATAGCGGATTATGTTCTCATTTATTGGATACAGGTAATTTAAAGGCTCGGTAAAAAGTAATGACTACATTAAGTACTCTTTATTTGAAATAAAATTCTAATTGTACTTTTCGTCTAACATGTAAAGGTCGGTAATACAAGTTATTATTCAGAATTGTTTTAGCATGCCATCGGGTCTAATAATTAATAAAACAAATGTTCTTAAATCCGAGTGAATTACGGCCACAAGTAGCTACGGGTACATAAAGTTTAATTTTTGAAATGACAGTGATATAACTGCATTGGCGATATTGCTATTGTGTGGGGTAGGTACACTCGACACTTGCAGGGTAAAAGTATTCGAGCGTACTTCAGTGCCAGTCACGTGAATGAGAGCAAATGACTTGCATAACATGCGAGTGAAGTTGCCACCACTTTGGTTTTTCCGCTGTTGCTGCGATTTTCAACAAGCCAGCAATTGATTTTACATAACGGACAGCTATAAGCTTCAAGTAAAATGTTTTAGCTTTAACAAAACTGCTCAATAAAATCACAGTCATACAATTGTTCTATTGCTTAATTTTAAAATGTACGATCGCTACTGCGCTTCATTATATCGGTGACGATAAAAAATCCCTAAAGGCCTTATCGCTTCAGTGGACCAGAAGAAACCAAGAACGAAAAACCGAAACGGCAGGAATATCAGAGCCTTGATTGATGGTCCCTGCTACTTGAAGTTGCTCCCCTGTGACTATTAGGATTACGACGCCAAAAAGTACTTACGTTATATTTTATTATTATTAGCTAAGGTAACGTTTGAATTTTAAAAAAAAAACAAAGTTTCGTTCCAGTGCAATTATGTCGCAGTGGCATACTAAGTATTTTTCGCTATGTTATGTATCTATCTGGCGTTCGTACGGTGAAAATTTAAACAACACTCGCTATAGTGAAGAAGGAAAACATTGTGAGGAAACCTGCCCCCAGCTAGAGTATGTTATAAACATTTATAATGTGTCTAAAGTCTACCAATCCGTACTTGGCCAGCCTAGTAGACATACATAGGTTAAAACAAAGCCCTATGAGAGGGAACCCAATATAACTTTCGAAAATAAAATTTGACGTTCGGTATATTAATGTGTATATTTAAATTACACACAGATATACAAAAAGTAATGAATATATAATATATAATATTGCATATTTTCATAAAGTAAAACTGTCAAACTTTTAATACAAATTTTGATTCAAAATAACATAATGATACTACGTACTATTTGCATTGAATCCTCGTCAAAATTGTATTTATGAAACTGTAACAGTCGTTAATAGTATTTACTCGTACTACTCTTATTTTTAAAGTTTGTAAAGTTGTCCGCGCATAGGATAATGTCTGATATTGTTGGCTCCAAGTATTGTATGTTCATCTTTCATAATTTACAGTAATGTAATATTTACTGTACTTCTTAACATTATTGTTCATACACAGGAGAAATAAACATATATGTAGTAATAATCTGTTTTAACATAATATTTTTAGTAGTACTGGTTTTTATATTTCAGGGTCTGGTTGATTATCAGTATCTAGCAATAGCAACAAAGAAAAAACCATATGTTTTTTGTCCTTCCCCTGTCAAATATTGGCATTTTTCTGGTATAAACAAATCGCGAATACCCGTCAAATGTATAATGTCTTTCCTTTGCTCAGATATCTTATTGATAGCAGTAAACTTACGTATATTCGACAAATTTTATTTCAGTCGTCGCACGTCCGCCAAATCGACGTCACACCTCATCTAAAGGCCATTTCCGTTTTAGACACCGTTCAGACATCCGTACCGTATCCTCAAATACATCTACCTACAGTTGATCGAACAGATATTATTGTAATGACACAAATAAATAAATAATCTAATATATTAATAAAGAAATATTATCGATTTTTAATTTTAATCATGTATTGTTTTTAATCGGTATTTGATTAATTATTCGTCGTTTAACCACGTATCTGTTCATCGGAAATGCACGTAAGTAAATGTGAGGTATGTTATGTTTTGTAATCTTTGATATCGACACGTCTGAAAGGTAAGCCTTTGATTAACATTTGTATTATGTGATGGGTGTTTCATAATACATTTACAGTTAATGGAAATCGTGGAACGATTAATTATCGTATTACTAAGTAACACTAAGCGTACATCTGTAATAAGCTAATTAAAGCAATAACATTCAATAAGTGTTTTAGCTGATGAGAAAGTTTAAAACGTTATAAAAAATGGAATGAAAATAAACAATGCTAACGTATCAATGACTGATAATTAAAATTTGCAGACGCAACAGCGCCGGCGTAACCGTCCGCAAGCGTGCACGGTGATGCAGGTAAAATGCGGAATGTTTACGTTCACTGTACAGAAATAAGTTGTTTCTAAACTGTTGTTGTATTGTGAGCGCACACAGCTTTCATTCATCTTAAACCTTTTCAGATGCGAGGTTTAATTCTCACCGAGACGAACGGTGCGCCGTGCGCCGTGTTGGGAGACATAAAAACGTTCATTTGCATTGGTGCTCCCGTTGCGGACTCAGTATTTATCCAGTGTTGCCGCGCCGCATAATAAGAGAACACCGCTTTGACAGACGCAAACCCCTGAGTCGCTTAAAAACCATAATGTTTTAAAAAAGACAAGCAAATTGTTCGAGTAGATGGTTAATTAGCTAACCTATTATAGGTTAATGTTATGCTAATACTATTCCGAAGTAGAGAAGGAAATAAAGGAAATGTTTAATGGAAGTTAACAACTAGTAAATTCTAAATGGAACAGCGCATACAAAACGCAATGCACGGACAGTTACTCGTAAATATGATGTAGATTGCTTTGGCCCATACTTATCGAGGTCCCTGTACCTAATCTATACATTATTTGAGACAAGAGACTTCTCTAAAATTTCACATTTCTTGCATAGCTGATTATACTAGTATTTATACCCTTTTTGACAATAATAAAATGAGATCAAGACAAATCATATACCGGTAAGTCAGATCCTGTAATAATGTTGACATATTGCTTTTGAATTTCAACATTTGCCAGCTACCTCCTCGTCACGGCGTCCACGGCTTAGCCGAAGTAACATAACAGACTGTAATAACAACTTATCTTCATCGCCTTTTCATTTCCGTGTCCAACTTATCGCCCGTTTTCAGCAAACTCCCCCGTTTGATCAACCCATCGTAAAGATACATGTTTCTGTGTCTACGCGTAACACGGTACACAAATTAAATAATGTAACGGTATTCATTTGTACTTCGGTAAGTGTAATATTATTTAGATATGTTACTCCAAAAAGTATATATTAAGAATAAAATCAAAAAGTACTAGAATTCCAAGAGCAGTAGCTTGATTGGACGCTATGAAGTTGAAATGAAATTGAAGTTGAATGAAATATCCAAGGAAAAGTTCGGACAGCAATTTTTATATGATATTAAATGTTGTTGTAATCAATTACTTAATTTAAATAAAAACCATAATAATGAAAGGTAATACACAATAATGACAATAAGAATAAATAAGTAATTATGTGATATAAAAAGATGATATAAATTTAAAATGATCGAGACAAAATCTACGCATTTCGTAGAAACTACTCCTAGTTCCATGCCAGTTATGCCTAACATTACCGCTATAAATGAGCAGGGCTTGGCTTAACATTTTCTAATCCGATGATGTAGATATAATATAGCACATATAATATAGCAGGTGTATTTTCATAGATAAAGCACGTGCGTAAACGAACATAAGGTTTTTGCAATAGTTTGTGATTATTGCTTAATATCATAACCAATAACAACTATTTCAATATTGTTTTATTAGTTTTTTACTAAAAATGCTGTAACGATCTTAAAGAGAATGACGGAACGGAACGAATGCATCTATTTACTTTTATCATACAAGACTATAATGGAAAGGGAAAAATATAGCACAATTATGCCTTAATATTTTTATCTTTCAAAAAACCTAAAAGGGATCCGTCCTGAATAATAAATAAGCTTCAACTGAAAGGGGCTTGTGGAAAAACGCACAAGTGAATTTCGTTTCCGACGTAGATGGAAAAACACCGTTTTTAGACTAACCCGCGTCGGGTCGAAAGCTTTCGCTAATGGCAGACCCAAACGACAATTACAACAATTAAAATATTGACAGTTACTGCCGTCTTTTTTTATTATTTGTTATTTTTTTTAAATATAGACTCTTTAGTACCTATGCTACATCATTTATAGTGAATGGTACTACTTACGTTTGTTGTAGAATATATAAAACTGTTACATTGTATTAAATGAGCCAATTACAATATTGCGTTAAACTACAATACTTCATTGAACCATACGAGTTATAATTGTGAATTCAATGAAAATCAAATAACAGTAGAATAATCAAAACTCAGTAAACGGAATCATTCGTCTTAATAATATTTTCGTGAAAAGTTTTAAGTAATACAATTATACCCTAAGAGTTCACGTAAAGAGCTATAGAGACCGACTCACTGAAGGGTCAGCTAAAGTATTTAATTACTGAGAATTTCTCGGCCGTTCGCATCCGGACGGGCGTGCTTCTTTTATTGTACCAATCTTGCTGGTAATACTACGGTCAATGTTACTGAACTTATTAAATCACATAGGCATTCTATTTTCAATTCTAGAAAACACAGATACACATAAAAATTAACATTTGCATCCACATACTCACACATGTAAAATTCATATTTAATTTGAAAAAATGTTTAAAATATTCTATAACTTTTACTGTAATTCATAATAATCACAAATCTTTTACCAGATACACTATAAATTTCGCACTTAAAATTTGCAATGACATATATGATGATATCGCCAGCTATAGATACTATATGTACGTAATTAAGGTACAGTGTGTTAAACAATTTCCTAGTGTAACTTAAATACGTTTTATCGTCACAAATTATATACCGACATACTTATAACGAACCTTTGTCAAAAATACCCGGTGATAAAGGTAAGCGCCACTAACATAAATCTGTCTTAAACGTACATCGCCTACCTTCATAAGAGTAGCAGTTAACCGCGCATTAATTCGGGCTACTCGGTTACCTGGTTAACTCTTATATCGCGCCAATATTATATGCGATCGTTTATTGTACCTATATTGATGTTAATGTTAGTAACTGCTTATAGGTTTATTAAGTAAGTTAATCGACGGCCTGTGATGTTTTTACCAGATCCCTGCGTATTCTGTTACGCAGTTTTTTATTCCGTCATTACGTTGGTTGGTCGTCTTCTATTGGTACATTCGGCCAAAAGAAAAATTGTGGACAAAAATTACTATTTTGTGTAACTTTATTTCGTTCTACTTACAAGATTTCGGAATTAGGCTCACTTGTTTATATCTGAATGTGTTCGTGATTGATACCACATAACCATTATTATTATTATTACTCGTCAAATTACACACTCCTTGTGACGTCAACAACTTCACAATATACACTTGAGTAGATCTTTTGATATATTTTTATGTATTTACGAACTTGTTACGCCTGCCAACTTCTTCATGTTTCTCGTTTTGAACTTTTTTTTTTTCTCCTAATTGACGTTTTGCTGTTGACCTTAGTGGCCGCTACAGCTTCACCCGGGCTTTTGTGGCGTGCCATAGTGGCTCAGCCAGAATTAAGGAGGTAGGGAGGGGTAGGAGTG
>DWQT01005782.1:0-10028 GCA_018244895.1 Myscelus amystis hages | reverse complement strand
TTGATAGTAATATTTTGATACAACTCACATATGATGAACATAAGCACGGCCTATTTTACGATAAGTCCATTACCGGATAATAAATATTTAATATTCGTACTTGGAGGGTTTTACACGCAGAATAAACACTGGCTGGTAACGTGAACCTCGGTTTGTGAGCTTATGCAATAAAAAATCGTGTTTACACAAATATTTGGTTGAGAGGCTTTTTGCTACTCTATAATCAGATAACGAGTTGACAATATATGTAACTCTTAAGATTGGGGCAGTGTGGTAGAGTATAGAATCCCTGTTGTAAGCATACACGCCATATATAGATTGCAAGAGACAATTAGTATGCGTGTCATTGCTGTTATATTAGCATAATGCGGAACAATGCAGCTTAAGGGGAATCCTTTGGAGGAAGCTATTAACTTGACCCTGAGAGGCTTAGTTCAATATTGTCTAAACGCTGGATATAGGTTGAGTCAACGTATCAATAAAAACATAAAAAGTCATTAAAATCCCTTCGATCGTATGTTTTGAAAAATGTTTTTTGTTTAATGCCAGTGTCTTTAAAAAAGAACAAAATTCGGTAATTGAAATAAACACCGTACCTTAAGGTGGACATGAAATGACATTATTTTGAAAAATCGAGTCTTTTAATGCAATATAAAAATTATTATCGTTTCCAAATGGTTTGCTAAAGTATTGTGAACTTCAATGATATCTAACAGGAAATAAAAACACAGCTCTTACTCATAATTTAATCAACAGATAAATAACGAAAAAATAGCAGTTTTAGCTTCTTATCAGTATGATCGCAATTCATAGACTAAACACAACACATGCAACCTTGAGAATTGATAAATTGATCATTTATTAGTAATTTAAATTGCGCTCGGGAATATAACTAGGACCGGCTTAACAGAGCATTCTCGCGTGAGAATCGTTGCCTTGGTTTCATAACGATCACCTTGTGTTGTGACAGTTCGAATTACCAAGTCCTCTAAAGGACAAACCGGTTACAACTAGATCTCTCCAGTTTCAAATCGGATTCTGTTGGAATGCCATAATTTCCAGGTGAGCTCGTTTTATTAGACTTTTTGAAAGATTGTATTTTTAATTCTTAATTCAAGCCTCAGATTGTATGTAATAGTCAACATTTCTTATTTTACTGCCCTGAGTATGTAATATACTATTGTGTACATTTTCAAATATGCAAAAACAATCAGCTCTCTTGGATGTGAGCAAGTCTATAGTATTCTTTTCTTCGACACAACCGCAGCTACATTTTCAATGGGGAGACCATTATCAACAATAAACTCTAAAGACGATACATATTTATAAAATCTTCATCAGTCTTGTACGTACTTCCTGTGAGCCATTTATTGTCCATTAATGTGTAATCATTCCATATATCTCAAATGTAACTTCTATTTACTTACAAATACAGACTATTTTCCTCTCTAACCTGCCATTCACCACCGATGTCTATTATTCTCAATATTAACAACGTTGAATCATTCAACATAACTGGCATAGGCACTTTCAGACTACATTAAGCTCCGCCTGTCCGATTTTGGTGAAACTTTGCACCAAATGTGTAATACTGTTATCATATACTTTTGCAAGTTTCCATTTCATCACAACCCCAATTCTTAGAATACAGTGGCTCTCCATTATTTTACTTCTATATCTTCAGGTACAGGTTTAGTTAAAAATTTAGGTCAGCTAACAGTTTGTCCCCTTCCTCATCTGACAGAAACGACTTATCAACATCCTGAATATTATCATAATCTTTAGATCCTTCTCCGTTCTCAAATATATCTTCTTCGTCTAGAAAGCAATTCTCTACTTCACTACTCATCGTCCCCAACTCACTGGTGTCGTTGCCGCGTGACGTCACACTGAGCGATGTACTCTGTTTATTCTCCACAAATTTCCTAATATTAGTTCCCGGGATATAGTCATTTCTGTTGTTGTGTTCCCGGACCGGAGATAAGTATTGTGTGATTTTGTTGTTGTTCTCCTAGAAAAAGGAAATAGTTATCAAAAGGAATACACAGTGAAAGGAGGTAGGACTCAAATCCAAGTTTTTCTACGTTTTTTACAAGTTATTGATATGATAATTGCTGCTCACCTGATGTTTCAAACAGGCATCTTCAAGTGTGTCCGTGCTCAGTCCCACATTGTTCAAAACCTGAAAATATCATTATTGTACTGAGCCCCGATGTGTCAAAAGCTTCAGTAATAAAATATGAGATACGTTTTCTTATGCCAATAATAACTGTTTTTTAATAAGTGTCCTATAAAAAATATTGTTAGAAATAATTTTTTGTAGTGTTTTGACGAAGTGCAGAAACAATAAATAAAAATCTGTTATGACTGGGTAACTATTGCCAGCTCAGCTTCTGGAGCAAGAAACATAACGTTCATAGCGCCAACACCGAGTGCGGCGAGGAGGAGCCCCGATGGGGCCGCCGGAGAGACCCTACGCGGCACACTACATATCCACGCGGCGCACACGCTTTTCAGTCCCAGTGAACCTATATATTAATTTAAGTAATCGGGAAGTAAATCCGTTACACGTTTATATAATTCATTCATTCATTTGTGTGTGTGTGTGTGTGTGTGTGTGTGTGTGTGTGTGTGCGTGTGTGTGCGTGTGTGTGTGTGTGTGTGTATGTGTGAGTGTGAATGTGTGTGTGTGAATGTGTGTGTGTGTGTGTGTGTGTGTGTGTGTGTACTTGTGTGGTGAGTGCGTGTGATTTGATTATGCGAGTGGGATTGCGCGTATGGGGTTACGGTTAGTGAAAGATGGGAATTAAGTAGAGGTGAAAAACTCCTTCAAGAACAGAAACTTCCAATAGGGATGTCTCAGTTTCTCCGCTGCCAGCTGCTTTCGTAGTTATAGTATATTTAAAACTACCTGTGCTTATTTTTGTTCTTAAAGGTGGACGCAAATCGTTCCATATGCTGGCTGCTGCAAACTTGAAACTAGACCTGTATCGTTTTGTGTGGTGCCCGGGAGTAATTAAAAGAGTTAGTGAATTCGATCGAAGGTTACGATTTGAAATATCTTTAACCCAGACAAGTCTCTCAAAAAGATATTCGGGTGTCTTGTTCCATATCACTCTTTGTATCGTACACGCGTAGTGTAGCTCAAGTAGTGCAGTAGTGTGTAGTGTAGTAAATATTACACAAATGAATTATAATACACGTATTAGTGTTTGCCAATTTATGCGGATATTGAATCTTGTAAGTATGTTAACATGAATTCAAAGTTGGTATTAAACGGTTCAATTTTATAAAATCGCTGTCAAATGGGAAAAACGATTACCTGTGAACTGGTTCAAGTAGAGAACTTACTCACGTACATTGAAAATGGCATGCTGAAGTTAGCTGTTAAGCTATTTGCGATCGTTTTCGATGTCTGCACGAGCACGAGAGTGAATTTGAATGGATGTTGCTAAAGTTGTTTGCATACAGATGTTTGTTTTAGAATCACTCGCTTCCATACTCCAATACTCGAGATTTACATTTCATTACAAATAAATAAAAGCGTATGCTGTGAATTAGGGTCATTACCATTAAATAACAGTATATGTTTAATAGTTTTGATGATTTAAGTGTTGACTGGTAAAGCATCTCTTTGTCCCGTAAGCAACAGTACATTCTGCATTTGCATCTAAAAGGAAAAGTGTGACCGGTTAATTTACACACGTCTTGGCGACAATGCGTATTTACAACGGTATACCAACTTATTTTTTGAGGACAGTAACTCATGTTGACTGATTTCGACGAGTGATCGTCGATATTTTGGGATTAAACACTTTTATATGTGTAGGTATTGGTTCTAGTGGCCTCATATAATTGTTATTAATTGTATTTATTATGTTAGCCAAATATAGTTGAAGCCACAAAATAAAGTAGCAATAAAAAAGCGTTAAAGACGATAATCGTGATGGATGATCATTTAACGTAATTTGTATATTACACTGAGTATTATTGTACCGTGGAGCGCCGGAATCTTATTTTAACTTTTATTAGTTGGCTGAAAATATGAAAAGAAAAGATTCACAGGACCGAGAAAAGCGAGTAAGTATATTTTGACGTTGAATTATTAGAACGAAAAAAAATATTTTTTTACGAGCATAAAATTTGATATAAGTACCTACTCTAATTAGCGCCGTGATTCGTTATAGTGCCTTGATTAAAAACCAATTTGGACAAGAGCGTCAAAGTCCTAGTGGCTTAATGAAAAATGAAATCATGTACATGGATATAAGTACATATTATGTGTATATAAATGTTTTTATTAATTTTTTACTTTATTTACATATTTACATAGAGAAGTGATAAAAAATAATATTAATAAAATTCAATGAATAAAATAATATGAAAGATTACCTTTAAAGTAATATACGGAGCATGTACCTTCATTCTTTATATACAGGAATAAGATATAGAAAACCACTAATGTTCTTAATCGTTTCGATTCAAAACACTTTTAATCAGTAAATGTTATATGTAAGCAACAATTCTTTGTAATCTAATTTTCTATACAATTTGCTTCGATTGTCAAATATTTACGGAAGTCCGAAAGTGAAGGCCAAAGTCCTTAGAACTTTTTCCTAGTTTGAAATATTTTGTGGTAAGTTTGGTACGTTTATCCAAAAATGATTACTAACTTTACTAAACGAATAAATTAGATGTGTTTTCCTAATAACATGAATAACATACGCTTAACATATTAAACTTTGTAATTTTCAACCGCTTAGGTATATACGAGTATAATGTTGTATTTGTCATTATTGTTCAATATTATAGTTTACTGTGGATTAAACTTAAAATCGTCCAATTATTGTTGGCCGAGTCACTAGTGATGTTGATATGCCGAGTTACGATCCGTTGACTGAAAGTAATTAAGAAAGTTCAAGCCCAGTCAAAAGTTTATTTGTTGAACTTAAACTATTGAAAATCTCAAAGGAAAACTCTATATACCTAAAACGCATTTTTCAGTTATCAATTAAGATCTATAGGAACAGGACTTTTTCGACATCTTGATACCATAACCTGTATATTTAAAAACATTTCACTAGCCTTAAATATTTCTAACCAATCTGAATATATTATAAAGTCCGAAGCGAAAGCCTTCATCTGGAGTGGATCGATGTGATGTATGTATTTCTTTTAAGTAGAGATGATGGAGTAACTTTTGTCCGTGATGGAACAAGAAACGAAAAGAAAGGAAAATAGTGAATAAATTGTTCTTGGTAGTCGTCTTGGAAATACGTAGAACTTCCAATTAGTGAAGTTTAAAAATAATTTAATTTTTATAGCATATATTGGTATATGATGTATCGTAAAATTGAATTACACCGTTACTCTCAAACTGCTAACATATATTAAAAAATTATTACATACTTTAACAAGTTCGTAGTTACCATAATAAATGGGCACAGTAATCAAATTAACAGAGCTCGTCGAAATAGTTTTTGAGAGTTTTCACTTTAAGTAATACTTCATGTAGGTGCATCCAACGTTTGCGCATACTGGCTGGAAAACTTTTAGCGCAGTGTTAAGTCGAGATGATTAAAAGAGTTCGGCTTATTAGTTTCAAAACTGATTCGGCCGTGTGTGCTTCGCAAATCCTGTAGCAGTTATCTCTTCATCCTCTATGCGCGGGGTTCGAGCGCCTTTTTTTTGTTCCAATTCGAAAGCCGATCGCTTCGGGAATCTACGCCGCTCTATTCATCTATTTTGCATTATAAAAGAATGTTAAAATCTAAGTAAGTTGATACTATGGTCGATGTAGTAGGAGATACCGTATATTTAATAAACACTTTCACTACCATTTACTACATTTGAGAATACTCCTATTACTAATCATAGGCAAAAAGTTTCCGTGGTAAGTATTGTATACATTTTTATACTAAACAGAGTTAAAACGAAAACCTCGTACCTACATGTTTTCTAATAAGATTATTTCAAAAAGGAGTACTTGCTACAGGTTTGCTTAGCTTGCATGTTTTTATCTTTATCTTTCATAAATATACTCGCATTTATGTTTGCGTACACATGCCTTTAGGTTCAAAAGACTGCTTAAAGTCAGGTGACCTAAATATCTGTTTGCTATTTCAACAACATAAAATGCGAAATAAATCCCGGATATTAGACTCGCTTTACCCTAAAATACATATTGATATACAATCAACGATCATATCAATTCTTCAAGCTTTAGTATTAACTAACAGTATCACATTCGCACTGACAAATAATAAATATATAGACTAATGTTACTATCAGTCCTATTCCCGTAGTGTTGTCGCCAGTGCATACTAAGCCACAAATATTTTTATTGATATGTACTACCTACTAACTAGATTGATAGACACTAAGACTCTAAATCCTATAGGCATATGAGATTCAATGGCAATTCGTGACTAAATCTTTGCTACAACCTTCAACACTTACTTAAAGACTGCATCATCTAATTGATAGACCATTATTGATGCAGCTTTCTTTTCCATATAAATCTGACCAGGAACACTTTGTTTGTCGTGGTCACTATCATTGTAAAGAGGGTGTGTAGCTCAAGTTACTGGTACGTGTAAACCGACAAAACTTTCACAAAGAAAATGAGACTGCAGTAAGAGGTGAGGTTGTAAAAAAACTTAAGCCACCTGCCACGACAGAGTGATGAAGGCTTAGTATGTCTGTGACAGTGACAATTTCAACACTTTTTGCGAATTGCGGCTCCATTTTATCAACTTAGTTTGTAAATGTTCAAGATTTCAGGTTATCTCATTTATTTTAATCGTCTGTTTTACGTTTTAAAAATCAAAACACCCTTTTAGGATTAACATTATTTTAATCTAATAATGGATGCAAATAATATAATGTAGTATAAGAGCCTATTTTGTATTTTTGATTATACGTGAGTATATAGTACCTACCTCTAATAAACGAGCCTATTTGACGATTTTGAAGAAGAAACGAAAGGCGTTTGTCACGACCATAGCCGGTGGAAATATGTACCTAGTGGCCGCTTTGTTGTTAGTTGCATCTAAATTAGTTAAATTTATTATATTGTTCGTAAGCTTAGTCGAGCTGTTATACCCTTCTTAGATATATATAATATTTCGTAAATTAAAATTTATTTAGTGCATTATTCAAGACGATGAATATCAGCAATGTTTTTCAGTAATTTCTTGAAATAGAAATGAAATTTCAATCTCGAGTGTACAATGGAACCCTTTATCATTTTAATACCATCGCATTTGATCGTGCTCACTCTACAGAATCATATTAAATTAAAACTTTCAACGTTTGAAACTTTCCGAGAAAAATGGTTTCTACGCACAGAATAAATGTTTCTTTTTTAATTTTAAATTGAATACGAATAACAACTAACATTACACATGCATCAAAACTTTTGTAAATTATATAACTAAAGTCATATATATCGATACAAGGTAACAGGTATCATTACTATAATTAGATATAGAGAAGTCTTTATGACTTCGTCGACTAAAATCAGCTACATCTAAGGACTATTTAACTAGGAAACTGCTTAATGTATCCATCCAGCGGGATTAAGGTGTAAAATGGACTATCTGGTAACCCAAAAAGTCGACATGCATTGTTTAGTAGAACATAATAATGTAATGAAGTTTCAAAATTTGCATCAAAGCGCTTCCGTAGCGCACCTCACAATTAGTTTTTGGTGTACAAATTATAGCTCGGAACTTACGTGATAAAGTCACGTCGCTTCAGAGCGCACATCAGACTGTCTAAATATAACTAGCAGCGAGGTTTATTTTATACGCTCCTTCTAGGGCTACTTTACTTTGGAACAGCAAAGCTGCGTGTCCATTTGTGACTATAACGCATGCGTATAAAGTAAAGCTAATTTTAATAAATAGCATCCGATTTTACAATTCATATTTTAGATTAAACCAATTGCCAACCAGTCATTAGACAGAATGGCACATTGTCTTATCAATCAGAGAGATGACCTGTATCCAACAGTGCAACGGTGAAAGCGTAAATGGCGATGACGATTTTAATGGTAACAACTACATGAAATTGTTGTAGAGATTGTAACGTAATGTAATGTAAATGTAATGTAAATGTAATGTAATAGTTCCGTCAACATAACAGATAAACAAACACGATCCCTATGATTTTTCAAGGTGACGTTTGTAACACTGCTTGAAATTGTTGCCTTAACGTTTCACAGGAGACAAGTGAGCAACGCGGAATGATAAAAAGATTGATGATACCTAAAACCACGACGTACGGTAACGTTGCTGCGACGGAAATTGTAAGAGGAAATATTTATTTAGCAGCAGGTATTTGCTTCAAGATATATGTATGTATGTGTTTATATCGCAATGCTGATAGTAAGGTGATGTGAAATTACCCTTAGACTTGAACGCAATCTACTTTACAACTTGGCAATTTTAGTGACGAAGTTTCTTTACGAACACAACTCGTCTAGATTGAATGAAAACCCCAATGAAAAGTTTACTAATGTTTAAAACAATGATATGATTTTCGAATTCAGGTTAGTGCGTAAATTTATTTTTATGTACAGTAAGTACCCATTCAAAGAATACTATCTTTTTTGCCTTCATTCTGTTAAATATGCACTTGTATACAAAGCTTTTAAATGGTTAAACAAAGGAAATGCTTTTAACTCAATGGCGTTATGAAAGCATCCGTGGCTGCATAATACTCATTAAGCTACTCCATTTTAGCTAGTGAAATTCCTTTTAAATACATTTTACGATGTAGTTTTAATCTAAGCTGTGTAAAGTGATAGCAAAATGTATGTTGTAAATATTCTAATTAGAAACTATTAGGAAAATATTTTTAAGTATTATCCATTTAATAATATTATTCATTGATTTGAGCAAGAACCCTTAATTCCAAATATGTTGCAATGAAACTAATACGTTGAAACTTACACAACAAAGCCTGCTCGGGCTCAATTATTGCCATGTAATAATTTATCAAATAATAATATATCAAATATGTTTGTCAAAAAAATCTCAAAATCTAGTCACTTCAACGTCATCTAGCATACCAGTAATGAAGTTCCAACCCTAAGTACCGTAATTTCTTAATGGCAATAAGTAAAACGTAGTATATGAATTTAGATATTCCAAAGATGATTGTTTTACTCCGAATTAAACGCGCGCGAAGCCGCGGGCAAAAGCTAATCTTACATAACATACACAATATGACATTTGGTTTCGCTATCATAATTTACATGCCAGCTTATAAATAACGTAACAACCGAAGAGATAATCTTAAATGCACACGTAATGAGCTTACACGGCTCACTAATGCGGGCATAAATTTGAGAGGATTTTTAGCTTACGTTTCCGGAGCTTTCGGAAGCGTAAATCTATGATGGCTATGGATATTTAATTGTCAGCTTTGGCCGTAAGCTTTTTGAATCCATTACGACATCAACAAGTTATTAGCTAATGAGTGATGAAATAAAGCAACTTAATTGAAGACACTTAGTAATTTTATACACAATTACACTACACATACATTGGAAATAAAGATATAAAGAAGATCTGCTTATCTTCATCAACTAAATATACGTCAAGAGCTGGAAACGAATACCCGGAATTAGCAATCAGAGTCGGTAACCTACAAGCCAGCCAGGGAGTTAAATACCTACAAAAATCAGTGTATTATATTATGTGCCTCATATGGTACTCGTATATGTTCTTCAATATGTACTATAATTATTGGTTACACTTTGTATTAATACTCTATGACCATGGCACAAATTGAATTGTATGTCTCTTCAATTTGTTTTAATTATCCTACTAATATTATAAATGCGAAAGTTTGTATGTTTGTTTGTTATTCTTTCACGCAAAAACTGCTGAACCGATTTCCATGAAATTTGGCACACACATAGAGGGTAACTTGGAGTAACACATAGGATAGTTTTTATCCCGAAAAAATGTTCCTGTGGGGTGCCATGGGATGATTTTTATATATTTTGCATGTTTTTT
>DWQT01005781.1:0-10031 GCA_018244895.1 Myscelus amystis hages | reverse complement strand
AATTTTCACGGTATAAGGAAAGGGGAATTGTTTTACTCCGAATTCAACGCGCGCGAAGCCGCGGCAAAAGCTAGTAACACATAATCGTCTATGGTCCAGCGCCGTAATTTGAATCGAGCTTCACCGAAAAGTTATTTTAATTATCAAACACAACACACATTTACACTGCAATTGTTTTATTCATTTTGAGGTACATACATACACTTAATGAAAGTCATGTTTCAATCATCATACTTCGGCTTTGTGCGCGCTTCAGGCTATAGTAGACCGGGAAAGCCGGCGAAAGAAACTCCCAGCACTCTTTTAAATTACAAAATTTGCCATGTTGCAATATGGCTTCAGGCCGATAAGATGCGCAAGTGAAAAAATATAATTAATAGTAATGACCTTCACAAACACAATGGATGCAAAATGATTGGACGTAAATCATTATGCACACTATCTATGAGCATGCTGATCCAAATTTAGATAAACGGAGCAAAAAAGACCTTTGATGGGAATTCATTGTATATGTCATCATGTTAATGAAGATGACCGGATGTGTTCTTGTAATAATAATAAAATTAAATAGCTTTTGAAAACCACACATTGTGTGATGATAATAGCTAGAGCCTGTACTAGACTGCTGGTAAATGTCGATATCGACTTGCAAATACTCGTACATATATAATACAGATAATTTAATACGTCGATATCGACTTGTAAATACTCGTACATATATAATACCGATAATTTAATACACACAGAAAAAAATGCTTCTCATCCCAAAAATAATAGCATTGGTTGGGTACCGAAGCCGATACTTTGGCCGTAAAGTGAGAATCGCTGACTATTGCGAGTACTCCTACAGAGCAGTATATTTTTTAAAATCTTCCACTGGAGTCCAGTATTTCATCTTCTATCGATTTCAAAGTTTGCGACTGAAGATATTCAATGTATTTAAGCTGTTATTTTACTATAAGAAAAGCTAAGTCGAAATTTCATTTGCTTCTATCAAGGCATGTATGTATACCTATGTTTGTCAATAACCAAGTAGAACTAATGAATAGACGTGACTACCTTATCTGTTGACCCTTATCAAATCCTCAGCGGTAATTTTATGATATTACTTTGATTGTCAATGTTACACAATGTCGAATTCATTTGATAAAAAAATATTGTTCCTAAAAAGCGCAACTGTCACGTTTTTCTATTAATAATTGCAAATTGTAATTATTTTTTTACATTATAAACGACAAGCCCCAAACGAATAAATTTCGAAAGTTTAAAATAAGAACGTCAAGGAGTTCAAGTGACTCTTTATTGTTTTATATCCAAACGATATCCAGGGAAGGTGTTTGGATTTTGAAATTCGAATTCTATTGACCAAACTTGTATCCCCATTTCAAAAATGGGTCAATGCATGAGACGTTTGGAGACTTCGGTATTCGTAAGTTTGTTTGTAAATCCAGTTCGCGTCGCGGCTTTATTTACTCCAATCATGCAAGAAGGCGGCTGGCTACGCAGTGCCGCAGTCATGCTCCGCCCGCCCACCGGTCCACACCGAGACTAGCCGACATGGCTCCACGCGAACTCGTGTGCGTCGTGACCAAATAGTTCCGCTTCAATGAAGTGACCATGTCTCAGGCGCCCGGCGGCAAAAAGGGCAAAGGCCCGCCGAAGAAAGTTGCCGACGAAGACAAGAGCGCAACGGTTAAAAATGCCGACGACAAAGATGAAACGGCGTCCACTGCCGAGGATAAGAAGGAGAGCAAAGAGACCAATGGGGCGGTGGATGTGGTTAAGCCGCCGAGTGCCGGGGTCAACATGCGGGAGGCGGCGGCGAAGATCTTAGTGCTGGCGCAGAAGGGCGAGTGGTCGGCGGTGGAACAGACCCTCAAGGTCTTGGAGAAGCTGGTGGCGGCGGGTGGAGAGGACACGGTCACAGTGCCAATGGCGGGAATCCTTGATCCGGTAATATTTTTTCACCCTTCTAGTGGTCCACTGCTGACAGGACCTGCTCCCATAGTGAGCGGGATTTAGGCCATAGTTCACCACGTAAGCCAAGTGCGATCCGGTAATAATGCTTCTTTTCACCTGGAAATATACGGTTGGGTTTTCACCATCGTTCCTCATCCTTAATATTGCTAAGCACCGTTTCATTAGAAATGCACAATTATCATGCATTAACCATTATCATGCATAAATTTTTCAATCATAGACAAAATTTAATGTGACATTTATTCAGCATTAGGTTACTATTCAATTAAACAATATTTGTGACTATTAAATCAAGATCTCTTGTGTGGATACTTTGAAAAATATGCGCTCAGAAAATTGTGGTATTTCTTAATTAATTTACTTATACATTATTCATATTTTTGGACGTTCAAAGAAACATTTACGTGAATAAAGATCACTTGAGTGTTATTTACAGGAAAAATATGTACATGTTAAAACTTTGTATCTATTACTTTTCTAAAAGTATTTTTTAAATATACTAAAATATTAATCACTAAAAAGAATTTCGTTGACGGAGCAACTAAAACATGCGATGCTTTAACTTTGCCATAAAATAGGCTATATGTTGGCAACACACTGGATTAAAAACATATTAAAAAGGTAATTCAGTTTCTTTATGTTTTTTTAGATCAGCAATTTTAAGGAAATTTTTTCACCAAGAAAAGTAATAATATTATGAATGATAGTTATCCTTGAAAAGCTTAGACACAATCCTTTTCGGTAAAATGCCTGCAAACGTGCAGTGCAATAGCACTTAAATGCTTTTCATTTTATAATCCTAAGAAGTTTGTGAAGAGCATTAAAAATGTCCTAATATATAGAAGAGTTAAAATCAACAAACTTAACATTAACAGTACTTACTAGAGAATCGAAGCCTTATCATGAAGAAAAAGCAACACAAGTAACTCAATTAAAATATATTTTAAATTAGAATTTTAAAGAATGTATGGCGTGTTTAACCTCACGTGTAGTTACAGGTCTCATATGTTCGAAATTGAATTTCATAGCATTGTGTAGAATAAGATATATTTAAACGCCAATAGTATAATACGAAAAAGGCACCTTGTGGATTTGGAGGCCAATACTCACCTGGGTCGTTGCGCCAGGACACGTAAGAATTTAATAATAACAAACATTTCTGTGAGCGTTTTGTGTAAAAAAATTCAATCCCGTTTTTATTTATCCACTTCTGGATACGGATTTCCTCCTGTAATGAAAATGAAGGCGATAGTTTACAGCGTTTGGCAAATTTAACATTTTTTTTTGTAATCTAACAATATCTTATGAAACTATTGTAGTTTAGAAAACTCGCTAAAATAGCCATGTTGTTGTATAACAAAATTGTACCCGCCTACCAAATGTAATCGACAAAGTTGAGAATACTTTATGTTCTGTGTAGCGTTTTCTTCGAAATTACTTTAACCTTGCATTTTTACCCCTACCTTGATACAAGATTACGAAGATAAACCAACTTTCAATAGTAAAAATGAATCGTTTTCAACTTAACATAAATTAGTGCCAACTCACCGTAGGTACGAAGCAGTTTATTTTATTTACTTATGCCCAATTAAATAGACAGAATAGATTTAAAATAGCACTTATGTAATTGAGAATGAAATGCAATCAATGGAAACATAGGTATAAAGTATATAAAATAAGCTCAAAAAAGAAAGAAAAAAATTAAGCTTCTTTTTTTAAAGAAAAAAATAAGCTCAAAAATATCTTGACACATTGTCACAAGGCTCTATGCTCTCAAACTACGCGAAGCTTGTACTGTAGTGATCAAACACATGAAAAATTACATATATACAGCATATGCTTTATAATACTTTATAATACTTATATAGACATTTTAATACATCCAGGCACAGAGAAAATAAAATGCGTTCAACACACAAAATTTTGTCCTAGATGAGTATCAAACCTACAACCAACGGTTTTGAAGTCAGGATCTCTAAACACAAAACTCCATTCAAATATTTACATTTGTGCTCCGTTTCATATTATGTAAAAATGAAGTAATGAAATTGACATGTTGACACCACTGTTAGGTGTAAAAACAAGTATTATTGTAAATTTAATACCATTACTGCGCCTTTATCATCCTGTATCTTGAATCCGGCTCTTAATATATGTCATGTCCCTTTCATAAATGTTTTAATCGTTGAACAGAGCTGTTGTAAATCACTTTTGCTTTTTAAATTGTTATCTGCGCCGAGATAAACCCATTAAGATAACACTAAAAGCTTCTGTAATCTACGCAATTAGGTACAGAGTGAAAAATATAATGTTTGTTTGAGAGAAAATTGAAAACATTAAATCATAAGTTTTTATTAGGTTATTTACAATATTTATGTCAGATTATCCACAATTGTTAGTAAATACAAAACAAAAACATACCTATGCTTATAATGTAGCGGTGTTTCAATGTCTAATAATAATTTTTTTTTAACATAAATAAGTTAAAACCATTTGAAAATTGTATATGTATTTCGGTATAACGTTATTTCAAAACCTTGAAAACATTTTTAACGAATTCGTTGACGGGTCGTGTTAAAGCATTAAATTTTACCGAGCGGTTACCAGTGCGCTTCGCTGAGCGTTGGTGAAAATTGGTGGTTGGTGAAAATTTAGTTTTATAATTTCTACGTCGTTATCCTGTTTCATTCATAAGTTTTATTTAAACTTAATAAGAAATTGCCTTCGCTGTTTAACTATTTTGCTGTAACTTACACCTCATCATCCGTAGATTTTTTCTAATAAGAATAGTACTCTCTAAATTTACTCAAATTCCATATAATCCTATCCCTTTGAGTGATTTTTATTATAAACGTTCTTAGTATTTTCCCGTGAGAATGGCAAATTTTAACGTCAAAATATACCATCTCTTAACCCCGAATACACAATGCATAATCACCAAATCGAATTTCATCAAAATCGGTCTATCAATTTATAGCGATAAGCGATCCTTCAACGAGACAAGCAGACGGACATTGTATAAGTTGTACGTACATATTCCTTACTGCTTAGTTATGTGCATAGATAATGTGGATTTAAAATTGTTTCTTAAAAACATAAAACCATTTATTAAGATAAGTTTAACATATTTTTAAATAGGGGCACGAACTCGTGGTAATTGCATTATTACTATTACGTTGCACGTAATATTCGCCTGTAATGTGACAATTAGTAATTTCTATTAAGTTACGCATTTACTCGCAGTGTTACAATTCAGTCATTTAATTCCTTCATCGCGCAGAGTAATTGCGTAATGAACATTATGGTTTCAGTAAATACATAAATATGCTAACGTTTATTAAATCGCTTTCTTTATTGCCTACAGTTTGGTAGGAAAATGCTTTGATATAAATTCAATCAAACCTGATTATACGCATATATCTGTTGTATTCGCTGCTGCCGTTTTGTGTGTCCCACTGGTGGGCTTCAGTGTCTTCTCTAGTTGATAAAGACCTTGAGGACTTTATCACGGACTTGCCACGGTCCAAAGACTTTATACGAGTTCATTGCGGGTTAATAGAGATACGAGTTAGTGGATAAACCGTCAATCGATTTATTTTCTTTTTTTAATAAGTTAGCATTTGACCACAAGTCCCGGAGTCCTCTAAAAGCGCCGAGGAGGCCACCCAAGGGGTTTTACACAGTGTCTCTCCGCTCACCCACATTACACAGTGTCTCTCTCAAGTCACTGTGGTACCTTTCCAAGGTTCCCCTCGAACAAAAAAAGTGTGTGTATTTTGGTATGAACAGTGTACCGAAAACGGGACAGAAAGTAGCATACGAGTGAGTCGTCTGGTGGCAGCCGGCGCCTGTGTGCTGGCTGCCGTGGCAACGGATTGCGTGCGCGAGCCCGGGGACGTCTTTCGGAGTTTTTACTGCCGATCCCTCCGCCGCCAACAGCCGGTCGATCACTGTCACGTATGATTTGTTTTGTTCTAACGTTTTACTTTCGCCGTGCGAGCGCCGACTGTCTTGGAAAATATAAACATGCGTTTACAATTTTTGAACACCATCTAGTGCAGTATTACGATTATCAAATAAATTAATTAGCGAGAGAAAGCGCTTTGTCTAAATCTCTATACGTATTGATTATTTATTATTGACTGGCCTCGTGGTCGAGTGGTTAGAGACCCTGACTGCAAAACCGGAGGTCGTGGGTTCGATTCCCACCTAGGACAAACATTTGTGTGATGAGCATATCTGTTTGTTTCGTGTCTGGTCGTATTAAAAATATCTATATAAGTATTTTATTATATGTATATGTGTATGTTTATCAGTTGTCCGGTTACCATAACACAGGCATTAAATTGCCTACTTTGGAATCGGATAGCCGTGTCTGGAATTGTCCTAAGATATTATTATTATTATTATTTGTTACAGCTATTAGATTATAGTCATCCGGATGACGTTAAAGCTTATACAGTGAGTTGAAGCAATTATAACAAGATGGTCTATTTCTGGTTGGTTCAAATAAATTTACGACGTAATGGAGGGGTTGCGTTATAAGGGTGTAAAGTATAAGGCTCAATTAAACGCTAAGTCGGGAGCGTGGCGTGCGGAAAGTATGCCAGGCTACTACCCTTATTGGGCTAAGGACTGCTGTCTACTGCGAGGGCAGCACTATATTAATAACCAGCTTTTACCCACAGAGTGGTTGGTTCAGAAATTGAATTGAATTTTTTTTCCTTTATAAACCAAGAGGGTGAATTTCCAAATTTTCAACCGACGAATTTTAACACAAACTTTCTATACCTGTTTCAATCCTTAGGGATGGGTTTTTGAAATTCCTTCCTTTGTCAATCATTAGGAACGCTTTTTAGCATTCTTCCGCGATCCCGCCAGCGCCAGCCCCGGAAAGGGATACCATGTCGTTTATGGGACGGAGTTTCAATTATTCCATACAGTCTGCATTTTCAGTCAGTCTGCGTTAAAGATTCCATACAGTCTGCATTTTCAGTCAGTCTGCGTTAAAGATTCGTACCCTTATACTTGTTCAAGTAAATTATTTAGATTTCGATTGTGATTAAAAATAAAAAATTAAAAAATTGAAACTAATTAAAAAATTATATTGACTCATTAGCGTAATGTAAACGTTTTTAATGATTTTAGTATGCATTTTGAACATGCATATATTTTTATCGATTCGCCGTGTCTGTTATTTACGCTCACTTCAATTCTGTAAGTGCTATCTGTACGAAGGCTTCCGTTGGTGTCAGTGTCGCATCTAAAAAACATCAACGCACGCACTACGGGTAATATTTTTTGGTTTTTGGTTTTGTAAGTTATGTAAACACGTCAGATTTTCTAGGTTGATATTTGGCACTTGGAAATTTCTGTCTGCCCCGTCAGAGACGCGGTGTGATATAATAATAGCTATAAACTTTAATAATTTTTTCACTCATACGCCCAAGGAATTATTTGATAATACTATTATAGTACTGACTTTTAAATGAAAATAATTAAATAAATAATCATTTGAAAATACGAACGTTAAGCGCTTTGTAGCACTCTGAAACATTGCTGTATGACTTTACATAATAATAACCCACCTATCAATAATTGTATACATAACTGTACATTGAGACACTAAACTTGATGGTTGTCGCCAAAATATATTTAGAAATTTATTTATCTAGCTTGTCAGCTGTCTGTGTTCTGTTGTCGAGTTTGGAATCAGATAGCCCTGTTTGAACTAGTCCAAAAGTACTACAATTATTGTTCCATTTTCAATTTCAATTGAAGAAACATTAATATGTACAGTCGTATAGGAATGTCTCAGAGTGCTATAAGGCGCTTAGCGTTTCTATTTTTAAAACTTACTATCGAGTGTTCTCAATAGTTCTAGCAACGAGACTGTGAAGGTCGGTCGTAATTTGCCGTCAAAGAAATTCTACCGTTTAATATGAAAATTGTATTACTTGTTTCATTGTGGCCGCATATTTCAAATGATTCAATGACTTTTGAGAAAAGGAATTTTTGTAATCCATAATAATATTACAAACGCAAAATTGTATTTGATTGTTTGACCCTCTTACACGTCAAAACATGAAACAAAACACGGCTTTCTGATAACTGCCGTAACCCTTTTCTTCAAGTTATCGCTTTCATCTACTGTTTCAGCCTTGCACAAATCGCCACAATGGCATCTCACAAGGTTCACTCAAAAAAATTCAACATCGCGATTATCTTACCTTAAATTATCTTCAATTTATCACCTTCCCTTAACCTTTGTATGGTAAAAGGTAGGTAAGGTAAGCTGACCTTTTAAGTATTCAATGTGATAAGTTAAAACGGAAGATGTCGCAGTGGAAACTGTACTGGCCACATTAGCAGTACGCACGGTATGGTCGACGGTTGCATAAATTAAACCACGTACGTTACATAAACGAAGTCATGAAAAATCGATGACATAAGCACCTACCGCTTACTCCAGAAATACACTTGTCGCGTTCGCCGGCAAGAGAATGTTTGTTAAGTTGGCTAAGGAATTTTGTAGTTGAATACAAACGATTTCTTTTACCGTTTCCATATTCATATTCCTGTACTGCATGTATAGATAATGTTAATTGCTATTAGTAGCTTTAAATATAGAAATTAAAATAAAAAAAATTAAAAATGGATTGATACTTGTACGGAATGTCAAAAAAGAAATGTCTTACTGGCTTAAAATAAACCAAAAATTGTATTTTAAAGTTATAAAGGTTCTACCTTCTACTTCTACCAACTTACTAAAACGATAGCGCTTAGGAAGTTGTTAGAGCGCAGTATAACGCTCGACTGCATAATCCAGAACATTGTCAACATTCCTAAGCGGCAATTCCGCTGGTGTTAGAAGACCTCGATATTGTAGTAGAACACGAGAGGTTCCAATTTCAATTTAAAGTAGTGAACTAGTTACGGCCGAACCCAGTTGGAAATAAAATGCTATTTAGGACTCTATAATGGCTGTCCGGTTGGCAATGATGACGGACCAAAACGGCCAGCTTTCGGAAGCATCGAAAATTTGTTAGATAAACTATTGTTACGATCACAGCTAACTGGTTTCCTTAAAAACATGAGCAGCCACGAAGGCGCTGTTCTAACGACACCCATTTCCGCCGGCAGCGGTATTTTCTCGTCCTGCCCTAAATATTTTCGGTGTAAAATACACATGACTCCACAATGACCGTTTCTGTGTCAAGGGTAGCAGTCGGGAGTTTTGCGTGCGGCTCGCAGTAATCGATGAGAGATCGGTGACCTTGGCTCCGACCAACATCCTTGGTAATTCTGACCTGTCCAAAAAATAGAAGGCCATTCAGCGAACGTTTTTATTGCTAACATTTGGTGTTAATGCTTTACATGTATATTGGAACTAAGTTCCTTACCGCGCGTTGTGAAGGAGGCTAGACGGAAAAAATTCAGACGAAAAATTCAGACGGAAGTTGTCCAACACACTAGTGTTGCCAATTAAAAGAAATATCATTTTATTACAATTCCTTCACTAATCAATCGAAAGGAACTTCGTTCAATCCGGGTGTCCCTTGACGCCTCTCTTGTGTTTTTTTTTACTTAAGCTGTGCCGCCACCTCCAACAATCCTTAGTCTGGTATGATCCAAATCAAATCGATTCGTTTAGTCAAAGTATTAAAAATTTACTCAACCGTCTGTTAAAAACAGTAGCATATGGGTAAGAAAAAGTCCCAAACGACTGCTGTTTCTAATGAACCTCATCAGCGACCTTGAATAGGATTGTAGGAATGGAACTATTACGTCAATGAGTTTTTCAAATTGTAAAATAAGCTTGCATTTGACTACGACTTCACTTGAAGCAGATAGAATAGAATGTTACATGGTTAGCATTTCTCACCCACTACTTGCAGAATCTCAATTATGAAGAGACTGAAGCACTCATCAGCAGACTTACTTAAGTCTACTGATGAGTGCTCTCAAATGAACCAACACACACACACACACACACACACACACACACACACACACACACACACACACACACACACACACACACACACACA
>DWQT01005780.1:0-10031 GCA_018244895.1 Myscelus amystis hages | reverse complement strand
AATGATAATATAGGGTAATATGTATATAAATTTTCTTTGTTATATGGAACATGATATGTTCATTTTGCCTTGCAAATACCTATTGGCTATACCTTGACCATGGTTCTAGAACCAATTATCATTTTCGGTGCAACGTCACCGAAGTAACCATGGTTCAGAGAGTCTGTAGTACTTGTTCACTATTTATTATAGTTTCTCACCCGGAACACCAAATACTGCACCAGGACTCCTAACGCTTCGACACCTTTCGCAGCGTGAGCGAGTGCGACGGACTGCTCGAGGTTCTTGGCGGGGAGCGGCGCGGGGAGCGGCGCGGGCGGCGGCGCGGCGGGCGTGCGCGCGGCCTGCTGGGGCGTCTGCGCTCGCTTGTTTCGTGGCCCCACCACCGCAGACACGCGCGGCGGTTCTATAAGTTATATTATAGAGGTTAATAAATAAAAGCGCCTGTCAAAACGCTAACACTTATTATTTTTTTACAATTACATTACGCATGTTTAAGAAATTGGTTAGAATTCGAATCTCAAAACCGTCCTAACACTAATTCTAAACCTAACATCCTAGTTGCCTACGAGGGCCGATCGACGTTAATATTTATCACGAAAGATATGCAACAGGAGTAAATACTATATATTAGCGCCCTGAATCTAGCACGTTTCCTCTATTTGTTTTCAAATTGCACAACGGCGCCGTTCTCACGGTAAAAAAGACAATACAATATTGAATTGTACAATAGCACAACAACAATACAGAGAGCTGAAGTTCGTTTCTCATTGTCCATTTTATCGCGCTGTCAGAAACAGAACTACTGTGAATCTTTGTTCAGCTCGATTTAATCTTATATCCGCTCGTCTACGTTCATCTTTATGCTAATGCTCCCTTGCGATTTATGTGCGATCCGCCTAATAATTGTTCCCCTTCTATCGTATACATGACGGTACGTGGTATTTTCAAGTCGATAACTCCTTACACGCAGTCCTTAGGTCCCTACCAGTGGCTAGGTCCGCGGCATTATTTGCATCGTGTAACATAGTATACATTTGGTTGCGAATCAATAAATAATTTATTTGGAGCCCTTATTATTCCGATGTATCGCAACGTAACGAAGTGAAATCGCCGACGCTCGTGTCATTATATTCACGAATATTAATTGACTGTTTTACATACCTACTTTCAAACGTGAACACTTCACTAGATATTCATTTTATTGGGGTGTTTATTGTGCTACGAACGATATTGTCACAATTACGGCATCAGCTTATCGAGTTGTTCGACTTAAGGCGTAGTATGGCGAATCAAATCAAAAACATGAAAAAAATTAACGGCTAGTAACTTCAACGACCACAGCATATAAAGTAGGGATATTTTATTTTGTGGGATACAAAAATAATCTCCCTTGTATAACGTTTCCCACGCGCCCCATTGACTATCCTCTTTGGCGGTCATGCATCATTTACCGCTGCAACGGCGACCAGCGCCCATTTCCGCCTTCGTCGTATATAAAGCATTAATAGTGTAATCCCTCAACGTTGTAAAAGTCAATTTATCGTTACAGAACGAACACTTTGTAATTGATATGCCATACCGTTACCGACAAGCGGTATTACGCGTAAGACGATGCATGCATCCAAGAATGAATACTGGCGGTGTAAAATTATATAGATACTTATGATATCCAGCTAGAGACATAGACCCCACATATCTAACTACCACTTTTTACGTGCCGGTGCTTTAGTCGCACTGTAAGTTAATTAGACAATTCTACGAACGTTCCTCTTAAGAAGCAAATAATTATTACGGATGATGTCTCAATAGCAATTTTTATGAACGGTCGCTCCGAGGGTCGCCAACCGAGCGTGGGCTCCAATTGGGAACATTGTTGAAACGTCAAATTAACCAACGGACAAGGATGGCGCTACTTTAAAACTACAAGATACGTTAAACAGCTCCTGTCTACTATCACACGTGTCATGATCATGACAATGTGGCAAGATGTACGAAGATAGCAGGAGAATAGCCATTTTCACTCAAACAATGCGAGATGATATCTGCCAAGACGTACTAAAGTACAAAGGAAATTCTTGGAACATGAATAAAGTGTTGTTAAAAACGACGTCGAATATTTTTTGTTTTCGATGTATTCCTGCTCAAAATATACAACTACAATTATATCTTTATAAATTCCAAGTAATTAAAAACGACTTCAAAATACAATTTCTATTTTTTTCTCATACCTAGGAAAAAACGAAAATTATGTTTAATATTTTCAATTATTAGTTTGTAATACATAGATAATTTAGCCGGGTAATATTTTGTAATAATAACAACAGTATTATTATTTGAATTATCCGCATACTGTTTATAAGTGATAAACAAATAAGTAACTAGTAACACACGTTTTTTGTTAATATTTACTTCTAACTTATCTAATCTTCTCGGCCAACCCTACGTGACACGTATATAAAAGTTATAGCACCTACACTTCATCTAGGGCCTAATTCCAAACGTCATATTTGTTACAATAAAATATCATGTTGACAAAGTGGGGACTTGTCGCGGATGATGCAATGAGGAGAGCAGAATTATTTTTCGGTTACTTCCGCCCGTCGAGCCCCGAAAGAAGAATGTTTTACATCACAAACGTTATGTGATAGGTGTAAGCAACTCGTACGTTTTACCTCACATTTTTAAATTAAACATTCACACACCTTAGTTTCACCCTGATATTTATTAAAATAATTAATTTTATGACAATAACTAAAAAAAATAAGATTTCATTGATTTCGTTTTAAAGCGCCTGTGACGCCTGTATCCAATTATTTTCTTACGGTGTGGCGAAAACGAAGAGTATGTAAGTTTATAACAGATGATTAACTTAAGATATTCGCTAAAGCAAAGCATTTAATTCAAGTTCAAAGGAGTAGCGGGCTGTGGGATGACACTGCAAGTCAAGTAAGTAGGTAGCTCGATATACACTGCAGCCACAATGACTATAATGACTTGAACGTCACTTTACTGCGGACCCATTGTGTTGTGTTAGAATTCCACTTTTAGAGTAGGGTAACGGGTCTGAGACAGCCACGCCATGAATTCACGATTGTACTTCAAATTGGATATAGGTAGGTATGTATGTATATATATATAAATGGCTTTACTCGATTTTTTTATATAAAATAATAAGTTGCCTACCTGCTGGCATTTGACTACTAGTTCAAATGATGATAAATAAGGTGCACTGTAGGGATAGCATGCTTATATAGAAAGTGCACTCCTCAGAATGGATTATAAATAATCGTTCTATTGCCAGCGATAGACTGCATAAAATCATCCAAACCAAACGCAGATGTAGAATCATGTTTGTTTATACGACCCACATTCGGCCGCCCATCAAAGCGATGTCTTCGAAAATATTTTGAGTAACCTTTATTTGAGTCACGTATTGACATACAAATCAACATTCAGTTCCTATTCGAAGAAAAACCAGATAATGTCACCGGATGGACAGGAAAAGTACACGTTCGTATTATTGTTGTCAAGACAACAACAGATTGAAAACCTTTAACATTATATTAAACATCTTTATATCAGCAAACAGATCTCTGTAGAAGATAAGCAGAACCAACAGTAAGTGTTTTTGTTTTCTTGCAGTGTACTAGATAAAGAAATAAATAGTAAAAGTTTTTCTTTGAGGTTTTTAATTCACAAGAATTGCCTTGATGTATTAGAGATAGTTTGCTGCGGTTGATAGAACTCATTAAAACCCGGTCTATCCTATTTGGTCCTGGAGAAACTTTACATTTGTACTTGGTCATAGAGCTTCATAATATGTTAGCGGTTGAAAGAACTCACTAAAACCCAGTCAATCCTATTTCCTATATCCTCGAGAAACTTTACATTTGTAGTTGGTCATAGAGCTTCATAATATGCTAGTAGGCTGGCCATATCTGCAGAAGAACTGACATTCGTTGGGTTAAACAATTACTCGAGCTGAGTGGACAGTGGCTCTGAAACGTAGACTAAGACGACTCGAAGGCTGGGCGGGATGACGATCTGCGAATGGCGGCAGTTTGAAGCTGGATGCGACAATAAAAGGGTCCTGTGTTTAGCAGCGTTCTGACACAGGCTGATTATAATGATAAAGCCCCATAGAGTGCAGTGATTATTTACAAGAGAGCAACGCCTCAAAGTCAAATCTGTGGGCGTGTCTGTCTCGACCAACGCGGCCGTATACGAGTATTTCTCAGCGTCTGAATTGGATATTCGGAATAACATTATACCATAACAAAAAACCTTTACCCTCTACTACATGTGATTTAGGATTATGCCTTTAAAGTGGTATTGTAAATTTAAAAAAACATTTTCTCACGGCACTAAAATGTATAACAATTATATCATACAGGGTAACAAAGACTGGTTTTTGAATTGATGTCAGCTTAATCGCATCCGTTTTGAATATAAACGCTCGATGATTTTCTTAAATATGTAAAAGAAACCGAGTATTAATTGTGATTAAGACATTATATAACAGAGAAACGTAAAGTGGCAACATGTAGCTCTGTACCATGTAAACACTTGGCAGTGATGTACATATTTTAGTCACAATGATATTCAACTACTATGATTGTGGGCGGTGAAATTTGTTTATTTAAGTTATGCAGATTGAATAAGGGGAACGGTGAATGTATTGGCATAACAGTCTGAAAACAATTTGCGAAATGTTATTGTTACTACGCAACTAAAAATGAATCGCAATCGTTCATTTACGCCTCTATTTTTGACACGTTACTGCGCTATTAATACTGTAATCCATTCGTTTGAGTCTAGCGAGTAGTGAGGAATCACAGATCTAAATTTAGTTGTGTTTGTATGTATGTCAGGGGGCCGCGTAGACGCCGCCCGCCCTACAAGGGTCATCTCTACAACTTCACGAAAATTTATTGTCATAAAGGTCATGGCAATTATTTTAAAGATGTTAATATCTATGTTTTCGTTCTTTATTACATTTTAACATCCATTATGTAAACGAGCTTATCAGGTCTTATATTTAATGAAAGAATATGCTCATTTAATTTTGTACGTAAATTCGTAGCGAAAAATAATTACTTAATTTGCACTATAAAATTATCTTTATAACTACACACATAACGCATTCAGTATTATAATTAAATGGATTACATTAAGGAACTAATATTTATTTCGGGGAAAAATACAGTGTATCAATTTGCTCTACTTTGTTTGTCGATTTTTTATATTGACCATTATCGTTCATCAAATTCTATAAGTTTTAAAATAAAGGTCTATATTAAATAACTACCTTAAACCATAACATCACATTTACACTATAATTCTTAATGTTGGACGACAATAAATTTATTTTAAATGCAATATATCAATACGATTTGATTCATATTGCCTCGAACGTATAAACGCGCGACAGGTGTGATATAGTGTGATAAAAACAACCCAATACTTGAGAAGTTTGTGTTTCCGCAGCCCTTCTCATGTGCCAAATCTCCGGGCGGCGGCTATTATAGTTATGAGCTCAAACTAATATTGTTGCCAACTTCAGCTTGGAATACTTAAAAGTGCTAATCTTGACCAATACAGTCCTATAAGTCATATTAAAATTATATCAACAAATTAAATACGGCAACTTCATCTGGTTCAACAATCAATCATTATTATATCAATTCTTTGGGCCGACAGGTTACTCAAGTTCAATACGTTTTGACAGTTTTATATAAAATGTCTGCAAGGGCAACGTAGGAGCGAGTATCTTAAAACGATTTTGGTAAAAATAGAACTAATATTACCCACTTCATGCAGGATGTTATAATTTTCAATGCCGACTTGAAACGAAATTGTAAACGGATAAGTATAGAACGCCATTTCGATATTAATAACTTGTCGCTAACCCTGCATGCATGGGGCACTTACTGATATAACAGGAATAATAACCATTTACGTTTCTCTTAATGATGAAATTGAAATGATTAGTGATTCATGTTTGCGGTTATCCCTTCTATAATAAAACTGTCAACGGTTGCAATAACGAAACTTTACAAAGTGCACAAGTTCAGCTGCTTCTTGGAATTTGAGAAAGGGGCGAAATGTAGTGAAACGCTCACAAAGGCAAATAATTTTCACGAGGTGGCATCAATCTGAATTCAACATATTTATAACGTAGCTTATGAACTAAACAACGTGACTAATAGTGCTATTTATTAGTAGTGCCCCTTGAAATATTAGCTTGCAATGACGACAATATACATTCAGTCTTAGCCGAAGCCAATAAGTTATGACTGTTTGTGCTCAACTAGAACGTATAGTTTTAGGGAATTAATAATATATTAACAACTACCACTTAAGTTTTTCCCTAGCCGGCTACATGGCTTATTATTGGGCTTTTCGTATATCGTCAACTGCTCGTGCATAGTAAAAAATAATTCAATTATGACGATGTGATTTCCGATTTCCGAGTTATGGATAGCGTGACGACACTTGTCGCTTTCCAGACATCCGCTTAGATTATTTATAAAGCACTCAATTAAGACCACTTAATATGAAATAAACACATTTTTACTTTAAATAGTTTGTTTTACGACTGGGCGGTCCGAATTTCCTGTCTACACCACTTAATTAATTGTGTTTTATAACTTTTAAATTCCATTTAAAGATCACAGCGACCACATTTATAGCATGCACAGCCATAAACGTATTGCACAAAATTTAAGACCTTTTGTACCTTTGACGACTACAGAAGCGAGTAGTATTTTGTTTCTTTATGTATTTCTGGAATTCTATTATTTCACACAAAGTTATGCCCTTTTCAGTCTGTAATTTCTGAAACAGTTATTAAAACAGTGATTGTTGAGGAAGTCTCATAATCACGACGCACATTTTAATGCGAGAAAGTTTGGAGCATAAAGGTGATTTCTCTCGGTAATGGCGTAGACAATGCTATGCAAGCTTATTATTAAGAGCTATTGTATTACCGTTAAGCTTTCCACATAAATAAGGAGCATTTGTAAATAAATATAAAATGTGGTGAATGAACGATTGAAAACTTACGTGTACAAAATTATTGACGTAATAGAAATAGGTAGATACACGATAGTTATTTAACGTTTTCACATTCAAACAAAAAATGCAATTGAACCAATGACTTTATATGTATAGTATGTTACCTATACGCGGAAACAGACATGCAACCCAGCTAGTGGTCAGGCGTACGAGCGAACGAGTATGTAAGCCAAGTAGAACTATAAAGTTACTTGCCCAATACGTTTTCCTATTCAGTTGTGCATTGTATGAAATGATTATATTAACAATGCGGCCTCGGCACCTGTGACGATTGAACAGGTATTGTGGGTCTTGGCACCACTCCAATATTGATATAAAAATGAGCGAAGCCGATGCACACGCACGATTATTAAAAAAATAACAGACGATAAAACATTAATATAGGCGTTTTTTATTAATAACTAAACTTCCTCGGTTTTTGGATTACTTTAATTCAATAGGTTCATACACATGAATATGGCAAAGCTCATTTTTAAATTGCGCTTAGGCATGAAACAGCCATTATTTATCAGCAGGTGAGTGGCCTTCGCCAGCTAAACTAGCGGCCGCTCGATGACGAATAGCAAAAAGGCGTGAAATCAGTAATTGTGATATATGCCAAAATACATATTAAATACGGAGTCAGCCGAAAGTCTCGGGTGTATTCAACCTTGGTAAGGGCAAGGTCGGACGGAAACTTTCATGAATAAGCCATTGAGCCCTATGCTCCGAACAACTGTTTTCGATGCGAAGGCCAGACAAACTCTACCTTTAACACTGATAGAGTAATAACGCTGTTGTACCGTTTGAAATTAGTTTATCTGCAAGCATAACTAAATTCTTTTTTAATGGTCCTAGTTTATTGGTTAAGTTGTTAACCCAAAATGGATACGATTTATGTTTGTTATGTACAACGTGCTTTCAAACACTTATTGCCTCCAACAACGTTATATTACATTTATTTAAATCCCCTGTCGTCTTGTTGTCTTTCGTCTTGTTGCGCTAGTACCTTCACTAGTGACTGTTTGTCAACCTGTTAATACTACAAATATAATGTACCAGATAGTTATTACTATTTTTTTTTTGTTTAAACATATAGAGTTTGCTTAAAGATGCACAAAAACTGATACATCAAAAACAGATGCAGTCAAGCATTTATAATTTTTCACTGAATAGTTCAATTCAATAAGAAAATATATGAATTTACATAGTTTCTGGAGAATAAATATTACCAGCGATAGATGGGAACGAAAATATGGCAAAAATACCAATACATCTTCATAGTTCTCTGTAACATTCTCTAAGGCCAGCCGCCAACCAGCAATCTGCGCTGCGGTAGACAACGACGTTAAGCATTCTAATTATGAGAGGAGACCTGTGTCCAATAGTCATGAGATAAGAGAGTTAATGACTACGCAAGTGAGGATAAAACGCACTCGGAGTGGAACACATTTTTAACGGGGATCGATGCCGCGGTTAACACGTTAGTTATTTACTGTGATTGTAATATAATTGTACGTTCAGTAATTTATGCACCATTAATTACAAAGGTCAGTGAAGCCGTCAATGACCGCAAATAAGCTGAAATGGTACTATTAGAAAATACAAAATAAGTATATGTTGTACAATATTGGTACACAAATAAAAATAAAATGTAAACAAGTAATTTATTCCATACATAAAAATTAATTTTAGAGGTTTAAAATCCAAACACACTGTCATGTCATCAGTAACAACATAAATAATACAGAAATCATTAGAATACTATATACGAACTTTCTTTTAATATAGTGTATCATGCAATAAATCAATTATTCGCTAGTTAAATAATCAAAAGTTATTGTGTCCGCTAATTGCAGCGTACGGGCCGGGCATTTTTGCAACTTCCCGCTTAACTTTAACCTTTGCGGCAATACTAACCTCGTCCGTCCACAAACATTGGCGTACCGTGCACTACCGCGTAACACACCATGAGGTAAATCCACAACACAATGCTATGTCAACACACATTCTGTTTTGCAAATATTGGCCCAAGCTGTTGGCTACGACGCCGGCGAAAAATCCTACGAAAGAAACGTTCCGCACGTGCGCCCGGGGACGCGCTGTGGGTTGAACTGGCGGTGTGCGTCGTGCACTCCTTCCAATTTACATCGACTATTGAATTATACATATAGCACATACTCATCATTTAGATTCATTAAGAAAATGCTAATATATTTTTTGATAAGGCACATAATAAATTCAGTAAAAACAATAACAGACAGATCGAAGCCTCTACATAGAGCAAACAATATTGCGGACAAGCGGGCGTTTAAGATTCAGAAACCTGCTCCTACTTATGTACAAAGGCAAATGAGCAGTAAAAATAAACTTTTAGGGGAAACATTTCTTGTAAATGTTTTTTACAATGTTCCAATTTGAATATATTTATTTCCACTCTTATTTCAATGTAAAACAATTAACATACCTTATGGAGAGTTTTAAATAGTATAATCTATGAAAAACTTAACTAATACATTAACTAACCAGAATATTATATAAACACGGTAACGTATGCTACCTTAAACAGTCAGTTGGAGTCCTTGCACAAACACTCTAATTGTCTTAAAGTGACATATGATTAAGTCGGCCGGTGTCAGTGGCTCTCGTTAAAGATTCTGGTTCTGATTGCCGGTTCAAACCAGTTTCAAATATTTCGCTTATGCACTGTCCAAAATAAATCAGTAATAATATCATTGTTAGGTAATCCTTATTAAAAAGGAATTGTTCATGCTTTATTAACATGGTATATGAAAAGTTATTAAATTCGTCTCGGCTAACCAAGGATGAAGAACATTTTGTAATTTTATTTATTTATTTATTTATTCTTTATTGTAACCTAACGGATTACAAAGAGCGGACTTAATGCCAAATGGCATTCTCTGCCAGTCAACCCTTGGGGGATGGTGAAAGGTTGCGGTAGGCGCTACAAT
>DWQT01005779.1:0-10032 GCA_018244895.1 Myscelus amystis hages | reverse complement strand
AATATTGTTAAAGTGCCTAGTAATAGAGATGTTTGTCTTTTACTTTTTACTACAACTGCTTCTGATTCCTTAATATAGATATTATATAGGAGAGTTACAGAGATATATTGGATCATCACGATATCTCTGGAACCGGCCGACCTACAGACTTGAAATTTGGTAAGAATATTCCTTTCGGCGAGTACTCGTAGAGGTCAGCTAAGAACGGATTTTAAGAAATACTACCAGTAAGGGGTTGAGGGGGTGTTAATTGTAATTTATATAGCGAAGAAACGTTTGCCGGGTCAGCTGGTTATTGCAATGAATGCGTGTTCTGAGATCACGACCAACGCGTGTCTATGCAAGCCGCAGCCGGCGAGCCTGCAGCCTGCACGGACCTGGCGGCGCGTCGCGCTCGCGCCCCACATACGAAGTTCACGGACACCGGCGAACACAGCCGTGTGACATGACCGTTAGCTCCCACAGCCCTAGTTTATTTATTGATCTATTGTTTTATGTACCCCTCTATAAAATAAAAGTAACAAAAGGCGAACTTAGTACCTAATGGCCTATTCTGCCATAGTTATAATCTATGACAGATGATAAAACAGTTGTATGACGTTTTTATTGCACTCAGAGAACAAACAAATGTGTTTAGTAAACAAATGTTTGTGAAATTGGGAAATCTCATCCGCGATTTGTAGTCAGAGATTTTATCCACTAGCACATAAGGCCAGTCGTTTTACACACGATGATATAATCATAATAGAACAGTTTCCATGAAATTTTCCCCAAATCAATTCAGTAATCCAGACAAATTTCTAGTAGAGCACATCTAAATTCTTCCTTGCCCAATTACTAGTTTAATTTCCATCCCCTGTAACACCCACTCTGTGTCAATCAGTACTTGGAACTCAATTTACTAAATGCGGGGTCGATGACCGCAGAAAAAGTTAAATCACTTCAGATTAGTGAAGATGCTTCAGATATACAGAATTAAATCGTAGATGAGATATCGGAGAAAAATTCAATACATCTATTTCTATTAGAGTTTCGTTGCGAAAATTCATTGTTCAAATTCAAATTGAATATTCATTATAGCTTATATAAACGTAGTATATAGCCTATATCACTCTCCAGCCTTTCAACTATTTCCATACTAAAAATTACTTCTATTAGTCTCTCTGTTTTGACGTGAATACAGATTTTCGCACGGGTAGCATTAGTACGGATAATGTTTTGGAGTGTCTATCATTATCTACTCTGTGAAATTCGTATTCACGTCAGTCTCATATTCAAATTACGTGTTATTGAATTTCACTGGATGAGCAACTTTACGAAGTTTCGTTAGGCCATAATAAATACTTTTCCGTTCATTTGCCGTAAGAGTGTAAAGTTCCCAAGTTAATAATGAGAAGAACCTGTATCCAGGAAAAGTATACGGAACATATCCGTCCTTGTCTAATATAATAAAAATAAGCCAAGTGTGAATGAGACAAAGACAAAGACTTGCGTTACTACTCGGTATTGTTAATGTGTATTTTCTAATCGTAAGAAACTAAGGACCATAAGGCGTTAAATAAGGCGTTTAAAATTAAACTTACGTTAGTATCGTCAGCCCTCACATCCTTCCCCTTATAACCTTATAAGGGCAAATGTTTCCCATGCTGGTTGGTAGGCTTCGCACCTATTATATATTATGCAAACTTAAAATCTTATAGCTGCCTTTCCCGTTACTGAAGCTAATTGCTTATTTGTCTGGCATCTTAGTGGTTAAAGGCTTTGATTGCTTAACAAGAGGCCGGGATTCCATTCCCGCTTAGATCAAGAAATTCTGTGATGCATACATTTGTTTATCCTCTCTTTATGTAAAAAAATATCAATACAGGTAAAATACAGTATGTTTATCAGCTATCCAGTTACCATAACACAGGCATTAAATTGCCCACTTTGGAATCAGTTCAGTTATTCTTATTACTATTTAAATTTCCAGAAATAAAACACCGAGTATTTTTACATTCAATGAGTTTATTAAAATATAGTTGACAGTGTTCGCGTCGTGGTACATTGTCTAAGCGGTATGAAAACCAACTTTACATTGATAGGAATCTAATTCACACGGTGTAACCATTTTATAATGTAACAGTAGTACAAAGTTCCATATAGTATTGCACAGTTAGTGATAAGCTGCAGCGATAAGCGGAGCGTAGAGCGTTTTACAGTCAACATAACACATAAACATAATGACTTGACATGAACTTCAAAATTGTTAATAATATAGTCTAAGATTGGACAGATTATAAATGTATGTATGTTAATCTCATAATGTGATATATCACTAAATGTCAGATTTTCGGGAATGTCAATGAAGATATTGTGAAAAAAGAGTTCAAGTTCGGTGTAATCTACGTTCGTGATTGTTGTTACCGAAAACCACAAGACCGTTTTTATAAATTAATTAACTACTATTTTTTGTATTAAACATTTTTCATATCCGCTCCGTTTATCACTGTATTTGACTGAAAACATAAGTTCTATAACCAGAGTAATTTGGTTCTATTGTATGTATACTATACATGTACAATTAAAAACAAAATCCATTAAAGCACTATAACAATTTATTACATTATTATTTGCGATCTATATTATTATTATTAAAAGAAAAGGCGAACAGACAGAAATTTTCGCTACATTAAATCGTTTCCTACATTGGGCCTACACAATATGTCTGCATAGTTTTTCTGGAGGTATTGGTTGAGAGACTTTTTATTTTGTTACTCAGTAATCAATTTTATATTTAAAGTGTTTTATAACTACCAAATAAACAGATACTATTTGACGAAGTCTATAACGACTCGATTAGAGTTTATAAAAAGTTATTTTGTGTTCAAACTACTTCTGAGAAAAGCTAATAGCAATGTTAGGGAATCCTTTAAACTCATTTCTTCTTAAAGATTGCTTTATAGAAAGCCTTGAAAAGCCTTAGTGGATTTTTCGTTAAATCAAACTCGTTTATTAAAATGCTCAACTGTTGTTAAAATTCGATTTCAAACCTACATTAATTACACATTTTACTGTATATTACGAGGATTATAATAATGTATATAATTTATATCTTCCAGCCTATGAAACTTACGGTTGATCGATTAAAGGTATAGACAACGACTGATTATTTCATAGAACAAATAACTGACAATTATTACATGAAGAATATTCTAAGCGATTACATAAATATTTCGCTTTATTCATTATATACTAAATACTATAGCCACACTTCATTAAATCAGAAATGATAGCCATGTGTTGTGTCTAATTACAGTTTTGTGTCTTCTTTGTCGTGTCTTTACTCATGAACCGTGTTATATATAAAAAAATATTATAATTGTAAATCCGTAACGCCTGAACGGTGTTCGATTTTTATTAATAAAATTCATATAAATTCAAAATGTAAAAAACCTAATACATGCTACAATAAAAATAAATACATCAAAGTGATAAAACACTAAAGTGCAATTAAGATATATAAATGAAAAATCATGTATAATTAAACTTTACACAACATATGATACAGTACATTTTACACTTTTGAATCATCAACAGAAGGCAGTGTAGTTTAGGCAAATCGTAGTAAATGATTTAGTTTTTAATAATGAATTCAAATCCGCGGCTTAAAAAAATCGTCAGAAAGATTCGTTAATATGTTGATATGTTGGATATTGTATGGCGATAGACTATCTGAATATGTTGAGATTGCTTTTGTTTTTAATATAATAATAATAATAATTACAGTTACATTATATTATAATTTAAACTAATTGCAACAATAAATATCAATAATTCTACACCTGATCTGATTGTGCGAAGAGGACTTACAACATTGAGAACTGTCGAAGTATTTTCATTTTAAAATCCAACTTTTTTCGAAATACTTTGTAATTACGTTCTTGATTCATAGTGCTTACTATGCATTTGTGCACTCAAACTGTAATCTGTACTGGAATGTCGTTCGTTACCTTCCCACAATTGTGTCCGAGGTGCAATAAGTTTCTAGGATTTATACAAACCCTTATTAATCTATAACATTGCTTAAAACATCAAACTGTTGAATTTATTCACACAAATATACATATGAATACATTTAACATCTAACAATCACCTAAATATACTACAAAGCGTCCAAACTATCCATGGCTGGTTGTTTTATACAATAATTTTCAAAATTGTGCATCTTGTATGCACATCTTCTGTGTCTATTGTAAATATTAAAAATTAACTTACTGACATACCTAATAGAAACATTTATGTCACTGGACGATTAATTACACGAATTACAGAATCCCACAGTCGGGCAACGAACATTCTGCTACCATCAATGCGCGTGCGCATTTACACAAATATTGATCATTTAGTGTATAATTTTACTTTATATAATCAATATTTAATTCCCAAACAGTATCTATAAACAATTAACTTTATTAACATTAAATATCATTATTGTTTCATAATTATACATCTAATCCACAACATCAAACGTAGCAAATAAATACAGTCATATACAGAAACGCCGCTACGGAAATGAACAAATGTAAAAACTCTACATTTATTGTTCTAAGTTCCCTCTCTACATAGAGTATTTCATTATTTACAAACCGTGAAAATCACTCATTATCTTTTATAAATATAAAATACGCTCTTCGATACCAAATTACGACTATTTATTACATAATTCTCATACATTAATAAACAAATATTTCAATAATAATTTCAATTAATATTACACGTGTACGATACTCGTGATACATCTTTTTGTGAAATGTAGCAGTAACAAAAGGACTTATGGAATGCTATTAGTTGAACTTATTGTGACTAAATTTTTCGTTATAAAGGCCCCATTAGACACTGTAACTTAGTGTAGGTCTTGCAGCATATCTGTCTTCAATTATAATCTGTAGTCTTCTTAGAAGTTTGTTTATAAACTTCCAAGGACCACAGTGACCACGAAACATCAGGCAGTGAGCGCGTAAAAAATTACAATGCATGTAATTTAATAGCTTTTATATGGTATTTTTATTAGTGGATGTCAAAACAGTATGCGCATGATTAGGCACGGATTTTTCATCACGCACTATGTGAAAGCGTGCATCATTAATATGTTCATTACCAAGAACACAATATTTTATTTCGGTATAAAAACCAGAACACGGTCTATAACAACAGGTATTTAAATAGTTTAAGTATTTTCATTTTAAAGTAAATTTATATGAGGCAGAAATATTAACATTAAAATACATATTTCTTAAACATTTGCACGTTAAATTAAAAATCATGATATATAGAATATGTACATGTTTTTTTACTAATTATTACGATTATTCAATTAAAATTATTGCTAGTTATATAATTGTTATATTTTTGAGAACGGAATAGCGGTATCGAGATACATACCGAAGGCGTGAACTGTTGAAAGTCGATCAAATCAAATTGCATTAGCTTTAAGCTTACAAAAATAGCCAATTTCATATTTAATTTCTTTTCATATCACATTCTTTTATAGCGATTATTTCCTTTAGAAGGATTCTCCATGCATTCATGAGTATCAGTCTTGCAAGCTTCGATATCGTCTTCGATAACATACAGACTCGCCTCGCCGCTAATGGGTCAATCTTTACATAGTAGCTATCAAACAAAGTAGCTTTCGCTTCCTGTCCCTATGTACGCGGAGATCTTTCAAACTACGCAACGGATTTTGATGCGGTTTTTTTTAATAGAGACTAGAGTGGTTCAACAGGAAGGTTTACAAGTATAACTAGCTTTTGTATGCGGCTTCGCACACGTTGCAATTCAGAATTTCTTAATGGCAATAAGTAAAAAAATAGTACATGAATTTAGATATTCCAAAAATATCAGGAAATTTTCTCGGTGTAGGCAAAGGGGAATTAAGGAACTGTTTCAAGTACAAACTAAAACATGCGATCACTTTAGACAGAAATGTGGATTTCAAAAATGGAAAGAGAAAAAAATAATATATGACGTTTATGCTTTATGAGATGAATACCGCTAACCATATTGTTCGAAGTCAATCACAGGAGACTTTTATGTGAAACTATTGTCTAGTGTAGTCAAATTTTCATAAATATCGTAGGTAAGTAATTTGTTAATTCCCATCTATGTATGTATATTAATTTACTGTAACGTTTTAGGAAAAACGTAATTACAGAGCATTAGCCCACTAGTCCGTTGGTTTAGTCGTCAGTGGACGTAATTAGCAATTAGGTAATTACTACTACCACTAACTAAGTAATTAGTAATTACCAAGCGGGGGTTTTGGAGTCAATTCCCATACAGGACATATTTGTGTGAAGAGGATGAATGTTTGTACTGTATCTGGAAATAAAATGGTCTAGAGTTCTAAGTATTTAGAATTATACTGACTTAGTAGTCACTCAGAAGTTTTTGTTAGCCACTACTTTCCCACTTGTGCTGCCCTTTTGCTGTTTAGCGGCAAGGCAAGACTGTTACAAACGCAACACTGAAAATGTTCATTCGATACCATGTTCAGTGAACCATAACACACATGATCAAGTAAATTAGAATAGAAGAAATGGAGCCTGAGAAAGCCTTGTAGGGTGTTTGTAAAATAATCCTTTTATAACCATTCCGTTTCGTTCGCAGTATAAAAATATCGTTCTATTTTGAGATTTATTTTTTTGTGCATTTTATGTATTTTTTTTTACTTAAACACTGTTTTTATTATCTATGTGCTGTTCGTGTACAAATATATCTACAGTTATTATAATAATGGTTAATTTCACTTATTCCCTATTTAATATCAATTTCAATGACAAGATCCCTTATAAATTTACCTACTTCTTTAACATATACCTAAAAAGATTATTATTTCTTGGGCGTTTTAATTTTATTTATTTGTTACTTTTTTGTGCAATCTAAGCGGCTAACACCCGGGGCCCGCGGGCGAATATTTAAAAAATCTTTGAAAATGACGCTTTTACATTACCATAACATCTATTAATGCAAATTTTAATTACACATAAACCTTACTTCATTATTATCAATTTGAAAAGTATTGTATAAAACTGAAAACTATTTCGTATTTTCAAAGATTTTTTAATACAAATTCATTAGACTAATTTAGCAATACCTAATTTACCTAAATTTATTAATTATTATCAAATTTCATTATAATATACATATATGTATCTTTTCTTAATTATATGAAAGTAATTTTAACCACAAGCCAATAATATACAAATCAAATAAAATAACTGTTAATAAAATAATTGTTACCTATACACAAAAAATAAATTCATATGCTTTATTTAATACGTTTTACGAGATACATTTTCATGTGAATGTAATTTACAATTCAATGTAAAATAAATAGAAATGGTCTAAAATTTTAGTAAGTTACAATCATCTAATTGCAACTTTTAAAGAAATAACATTTATTTTTATACATTTGTCGTAAAATAATTCTACAAATATTTTATAAAACTATTATTACATTTGAAGAGTTAATTATTACATTGTATTATACATGTGATATTTATTTGTACTTTAATAACAATTTTAATATATTTAATTAAATATATAAAAGTAAATTTTTGTTATTATTATCTGTTTAATATTATGCAGTGACCGCGGTAAGCCGTTGCTAACCAAACTGTTATGAGTATAAGGTCCGCGTGTATAGAAGGGAAATATTTGGTTTCAGATATATCACCGATACATACATCTGTTTTTGAGACATCCTCGGTGGCCACCAGCATTTTTTTTATAATTTTCATACAAAACTCTATTAAAAAGCTGAATGCACGTGAGTATAAACAGTACAAAGTATTTACAGAAGTTCTGAAGCTGAATTAGAAAAGGTATAGTATAGATTGCTAATAGAAAAATGTGTTCCGTTTCGTCGCAATCGTAAAAAAATATTACTCACTATAAAACTGTGCTCACCGTACGTTTTCTGACCACTATTTAGTATTACAATCGGTGTAAAAATATTTAACCATTTTACGTATAAAATTTGACCTTAACTTTCGAACGTGGTTGATTATGTTAACATTATATCTAATTTATTAGTCACAAACGTTGCAAACTTGATTCCCGCACAAGACAACACCCAAAATGTCAAACAGAAAAACGTTCTTATAAGCATAGAAAACTTCGTATTTGTCGATATGCTGAAACGCGTCGGCTCCTTCGATGGACCGCACGCAATGCCTGATGGCTCCAAAGAGAATTGGCTCCAGTATCAACTGGAATAGGACTTAAACTCCCGTGTGATTGAAGATGAAAGATACGGCGTTCTTGTCAACGGGAGGGGAGCGACGAGTAATTGAGGGGTTATTGTTGTTGTAATGCCAGGATTTCCTCGTCGACGTGCTCGACGACTGCAGGGCAATGGTCTCGTAGTAACGAAGCCTGCCGCAGCATTTCCTACTCTTTATTATCGCGACGAAACCCTTCCTATACTTCTTGTTGAAGAATGCGTACAGAATAGGATTAATGCAGGAATTTGATGCACCTAACCATTGGGCGAGAGGGGTTACAATAGGCAAAATTTCTCCTTCCCATTTCTGGATTGGTCCACCTAGCTTAATTCTAGCGAATATGAGGTAGAGTGGAAACCAGGAGAGAACGAACAGAATCACCACAGCGACGAGCATCTTGACAACTTTGACCTTGGACTTCTGTTGCATTCTCTCCATCTGAGCATCTTGGGTGTCAGTGGGAATGGATCTTCGCCAAACCTTAATCCAGATGAGTATATAGCACATGGTAATGAGAACCATGGGTAAGATGTAGCAGAAGATCAGGTTGCCAATGACGAAGAAAAGAATCTCGCTAATGGGATTCGGCCAGACGTCGACGCAGAGGTGGACATGTGGGCTTTCCTCGAACACGACGACCAGGTCGAAGAAGAAGACCCAGGGGGTGGTGACGACGATGGCGAAGATCCAGATTAGGACGATCATGAGCCGAGCGCGGCGTTTCGTGATCTGGCACTTGAGCGGCCACCAGATCGCAAGGAATCTGTAACAAAGAAAATACGACAATTAGTCATAATGCAATGTAATTCTGAGTTAATCTTTTAACAATGCTCCGATTTGATTCGAGTCATTACCACAAAATAACATAAAAATGTAGTTTCATTAAGCGAATCATTTTATGTTGATTATAAAGATCATAAAGATGTCAAATAAGAAATAATGATCTCTTTATCAATTGTTATAAATGACAATACTTAAACTAAATGGAAAGACACAAAATCCATAAAATACGTATTTTCAACTGTGCACACAATTTTATACTCTGTGTATCCTTGTTTTATATAGAGCGTATCGTTCCGTTGATTGAAATTCTTAGCACACCAGGAATTCGCCGTATAGGGTAAGAAAGTCTAATAAATTTCAGCAGTGTAGAAAAGTATATAAAAAGTAGGTCTTTACGAAGTAGGCCAAACTGAACAAGGCGACGCAATTAGCGTTGGAGAAACAATTCGACTCATTTACGTGACTTTTTGCGCATAGTCCTTGTGAGTTTCTTTATTTATTGTCACTTTGCGTCCTCTGGAAGGTCATTTTCGTTTTGGTTAAGATTCTTTTTATGACACTTGTTTTTATTTATTACAGATGACCAACAAGATATGCAGATCATTGCGGACATTACCTAACTAACTCTTACAAGTACATATTGCCTTTACGCGCCTGTTTATTTTCTTACTAATAACTATTCAGTGAAATAGTAAAAAATTTTTTTGTAGACTTATGCCAGTGTTCGTAATTCTGTGGCCCTGTTGGGAGGAAGGCGACATGGAGATATTAGACAGTAGACTGTTCAATTGAGTATGAACCGCGGGAACTTTTAGGATAATAAAGAAAACAACATTACACCTACCTCATAGAAAATAGTATGAGTAATAGTATAAAAAGGTATGCATATAATAAGAAAGAAACGTAGGTGGTAGAACACTCTGTGGTTCGACTCCGGCGGCACCACCGCCACACCTATTTCTGCCTTATAACAGCAGTG
>DWQT01005778.1:0-10032 GCA_018244895.1 Myscelus amystis hages | reverse complement strand
ATGCATTCGCCTTATAAGTAATGTACTGTTTATTGTTAGTCGAAAGAAAAATGAGCAGTGAAATTGTGAGTTTATTCGACTGCGGTTCTATGTTGTTTCAAAATATGTAACACTCTTTGTGCCTTAAATTCTATTTCATTCCTTATCCTGATCTCCTGCCGGATACGAGTCTGATCTCACAGTGAGGAGGTATTAGACCATAGTCCACCACGCTGGCCAAGTGTGGATTGGGAAACTTCACACACCTCAATATATGTACCTATGTATATTTCATGATGTTTTCTTGCCTGTTATAGCGAATATATATGAATAACGAATTATTAAGAAGGGGTTTCTCAAACTCCGACTGAATCCGTAGTTACATGATGTATTCCCTAATGTTTCCTAGTTTCTGTTACTGTAATACCTGGGTGCAGTGAGATAATTGCTAATACTATTAAGTGAAAAAAATTACGTTAGGGAGTTTTCCATTTGAAACTTACTCCAGTCTAATGCAAAGCCATTCGTTCTTTCTCCGAGTGGAGAGCACGGAATGACTACAATATGAATAACCCGATTAAAACTGGATCGCGGCGAAATGAGAATAAAATTGTGTCAAAATTTATGAGCGAAGAGCGAACTACATTCTGCTTGCAGAAGTGGAGGGGATAAATCCAGTCCTCTACATGTAATGTCGGCCGGGGATTAGTTCACGTTAGCTCTACATTCGAAACTTGTCTATAGGTGTGACCTCTGAAAACGAAAGAACTTTAGACACTTATTGACTAATCTAGTGGTATGGCAGGTAGAACCCCTGACTGGGAAACTGGAGGTCGTGGGTTCAATTACCACTGAGGACAAATTTTCCAGACAATACCAAACACTTGTTGGCTTAACTTTATAGCAACACAGAAGAATGCCAATTACCAACTCTACACTGATTCACATAAGTACACTTTATAACAATATAATAATAATAATAATGGGAATGTACAGAGAGTGATTAATAGTCCTACAGAGTCTTATAGAGTGACATGTAGATCCAGGCATTCCTATGACAATGAAATCAAAGACATTTTAAAAGAAGCCCAGACTATAGACCTTTTTATAGACGCCAAAATGAATGATGTAAGTAGAAACCGTAAGAGAAGTTAATCAGAACCTTAGCTGGTTGAAATGCTCCCATGAGAAATACGTGTGCCGACGTGCGTAAATAGTACACCATAATATAAGGTTTAACGCACTAGAAGTATGCTATTGACTCAACTAAATAATACCAAATAAAAGTCCATAACTTGTGTAGTCTGTGATGTGCCGCCGTATTTGTGATTATTACCTACTTTTTGATAATTCCTCTAAATGTCCTTACTTAATTGATGTGAATGTTTCGCATAAGAATTTATAACGGCGACGTAGGTGGTAACTGTTATTGTGAGCTTAATACGAGTATATACGGAGTGTGTGCGTATTGACGTACTGGTATGTTGCGAGGCGCGCGCTGGTTGAACTGGCTCTAATTAAGACGTCGACGTTCTACCCGCGCCTCGCTCTCACAATAGCGTTCAGGGCTCGGGCCACGTTAGAAAGATTGATCCGAGCGAGTTCCTGAGCCCATCCTTACAGTTGTCTAAAAAATCATCACCTAAATATTGCACGTTCTCCAAAATTCCCACAGTGGCTGGAGACACCCAACAATGAAAAGGTCGGTAGCCAGATCGAGGGCAAGTTAAAATTGCATCGCTTAAAAGTGATACAAGTTCAATGAGGCCGCGGGAGGGCGCGCGACGGATCATTGCAGCGCTACCACTGACGCGACTGGTCTTCAGGGATGCTCAATGTTTTTATCCCGGTTCTTTTACTCACAAGTAATTGATTTTCTATCCTAGCATCCAAGGAGCGAAATGTCTAGAGATAAAATGGCACTATCGCCCCTCTACCCAGATGTGAATAAGTGGATACGGATTTTGTAATGTAAAACTTATGGATATTTCTAGTTTTATTTTTAAAAAGTTATTATTGTCATTTTACATTAGGTAGAGTACTTTCGATATCAGTTTAAAGTTTTTTGATATCTGTAATAGTTACGGAATAATCGCCTGTGCACACTTAACGATTACACCCGGTATACAATTTCAAATGAACCGGAATTTTCAAGAGATCCGTGTCTGAGGAATACCGTAAAAAATCTCGTATCATACTAACGTATTTTAGTGAACGTAATAAATGCTTTGTAATAAAATACATATTTGTATATGCCCAGTAAGTAAACCTAAAATCATAAAGATATAATTTATTGCTTTCATGGGCATTTTCAACATTGAATGAGAATCGACAAATTACATATTCCTAGAAAATTAAGAAAATATGAAACATAAAAATAGTTCCCAGTGCTCGAGAGCAACCTTTCTACGTGAAGGAATGCATAGCCGCAGACATTGAATTTATGTCGACAGACATAGGTACGTAAACATATCAAAGTATGCTATTTGTGAGACTCCTCAGGTTCTGTGCATCGCACGGCATACATGTATAAATTCAATATAAAGTCAAGTTCATACAGTTGATTCCAACACAATTTGCTCTTAGAACAATTGTTTAATTATGTAAATACTTCCTTGCAAGAAGCATTTGAATAGTACTACCACTGATTTACATTTTGTATATTATAGCCTATGCCAAACTTCTACGTTAGCAGGGAGTATGCATAGATAGGTATTACTTCATCATCAAAGGGTTTCTTTGATAATAGATACGATGAAGTGGGCCAAAAGGTGTGTTACTGTTACTTGAGTTACCGAATTAAAGATGGATATTAGCTTATATTACATATGTATATACGATACTCGTATCTACATACAACTGCTCACTGACATTACCAATTTATTAATAAAAATTTAAGCTTTAAAGGCCACAGTAATTTGGTATGCTTTTGCTATACATAATAGTGTTAGATCATGTAAAAAGACCTAAAAGAAAATAATAGCGGCGCTGATTAGTTAATTAAAGTAGTTGTAATCATAATGTACGAGTTAGTATTTCTAGGGTTTATTTGCGGAGTAGGGAACTTTTCGAATAACTGTAAGCCTAGACGGGACAAGTAATTACAGGTTTCAACTGAGTAACGATCAGTAGCGCAGTGTTCAATAAGCGAGGCGCAATATATTGATATATCGATATAATATGTCGTACCTACTAACAATAACTATAATACATTAAACTATAATACATAAAGAGAGTAATTGTGTCGTGCTACAGGATTCAGATGTCAACGGATATTTCCGGGTTACGGCACAGTTAGTGGAACAGAATAGGCGGGTAATTGCGGGTTGCAAACTGAACAACGCGCTCATTAGAACAGTGTTCAATTAGAGCACAAAGCATGCAGGGGCGCGACCCGCTCTCGTGTGTCAGGCGTGCGGTTCTAGGATAAGGAACGATGGAATACTAGCACCTACTAATATTGACAGTGTTACTATTGAATTGTACCGTCGCGTACCTATTATAGAATTAAGACCCTTCAATGCTTGGAGTTCTCTAGATAATAAGCTCATTATTATTTCGAAACACAAGGGCGGTTAGTGAATGGCATCCTGTTTTTTGAATTGCTATACAATTAAACAAAAGAAACAAAGTACGAGATATCAAACTCAGTTTTTAGCCACGGCTCGAAGATAACTCAGATCTTGTTTCGGATGCAAGTACCGTTCAGGCGCTGTCATGGTTTATATTAAAATATGAGCCGAACCGAGCACAAGTATATACCAAATTGTATCCAGAAGCTTGGACACGTACAACGACTTTAATATACTACTCCTTACATAATACTATCATTAAAAAGCTCGCCGCCTGGCCGTGCCCTGCCGACGTTATGTGGGTGATCGTGAAAGAACAAATGTAACATTCTATTGATGTTGAATATGATATTTCTAAGCTGCAATTACTGGATAGTTCCCGGGCGTAACTCCGGGGTGTAGTAGCGAGTTGCAACCGAACAACGCTCTCATTAGCGCAATGTTCAATTACACCGCGCCGATGCACACGAGGGCGCCTCGGTTACAGACGCACATTAAGCCCGTGATTACATCCAATAATATGTTTGTATTTCGGCTGCAATAACGGTTTGTATATTCATATTACTCTACTTATAGAGGTCATTTCTACCCAATCGTAATGAAAAAACGGTATATGTAATTACATTTCTATAAGTAACGTACTTGTATCTACTTTCTATTTTCGTTCAGTAGAATCATTTGACTTGATCGTTCAGTCAAAATTTTAATACAAAATATTTTTTGTGACAAATTTAATAACTTTCACATCTTCTTCTAGTGTAGGCATCTAATATGTATGTAAGTATCATATCTACATATATCAAATAAGATCTTCTTGATACACATATTTAAAAACGTCCAAAATGCTGTAAGCGTTTTTTCAAATATTGTTATTGAAAGTTTTCGTTACGATTTTTTGCTTTATCATATAGTTGAGACAATAGATCTTCCAATTCGTTTTTTTTTCTGATTGCTAGATGACATGACATGACATTTCGCTATTACGGGGAATTAGTGAAAAGCTGATGTCGTTGATTCCTAGGTACCGTTTGGTCGAGTTAACGAAAAGTAACACACCAAATGAGTTTAACTGCACATTTTTCTTATAGTTTTTTGTAATGAACTCTTTATAAAAGAGATAGCCAGTGTTTTAGGTACTTACCTATGTATATGAAATCTTCAGCGGCTAACAGTTGCCAATAAATAGCTCCAATTCCTACGACCATTCCTCATATTGGAGCTCATTTGGTTCTTATAATGAAACCGTAATCAAACGACGTTCTCGGGTATGTACTATTTTAGTTTGTTGAAATCGCCTAGATGAATAATTTCAGCCTAATGTATGTAGGTACCTATTGAATAATGTTGACAACAGTCGGCGTTTTAAGTAAAGTTTATAGGAAAATGTATTTTATTGCATTTGCATTTAATATAGGTTCACTTTACTGCAAAACCAAGTATGACGATTTCACAAAATTTAATCAGATTGAAAAATCATTCGGTTATTGTTTTGGTGATTTAGAACAAAGTAAAAAGTAAGGTTATAATGATTCAAATTTTCCGATAAAAAGCAATTCGTTTTAGAACAATATCGACATTGTGTACCAAGACATAAAATCGCAAAGAGTAAAACAATGACTGGATAAATAAGTTAAAAACCTATATATTACAAGTAATAATAAAAAGTTGCTACAGAAGGATAACTGATTCCTAGTGCATAAAGTACTCGTTAGTAATGTATTGAAACTGGAAAAATCGGTTAAAATGTACTTACAGCCATCGAATCGCCTCGCTGGGTCTCGGCAAAAACACAAAGAAAAAAACAAAAATCACGACAAAGCAGCGCATCACAAAAAATAAATTAAGTTCACGTGGAAATCAAAAATGAAATGCGAAAGTTTGTATATAAGTAAGCGCGATGTATTTGGCGGGAAAACGTGAGAGAGGAGAGTGCGAGTGTCGCGCGGTCCGTCCTCTGGGTGTCTGCGGCGGGACGGCGCGCGGTCGCGCGGCCGGCGGACACGGCCGGGCCGCGCCGCCCGCCGCCGGCCGCGCGCCCGGCGCCGGCCAACTACCAACTTACAAACCAGAAGTGCCGGACTGAACGCGACTTTATTGTACTTCATTTAGCGTTTTACTAGCGTCCGGTTCCGATAGATAACGATAAAAGGGGAAAAAGGGTGCAACCCTTTACAAATTTACATCGCTGTGTGAATGTATTAGCATATTCATTTTTTAGTAGCTTAGGTAATGTAGGTAAAGCCTAATTTATTCTCAATCAAATACTATTTTTTAATGTCGACTTTCTATAGCAATTTATACAGTTATAAAATCATTTGTGTAATTTAGAGCTTAATAGGAGCAATTGTATTTACTACAGGCTTTAGCAACTTTAATTAAAGAGTTATTAGTTTAATGGGTATCTAACAAAAATAACATGTCTAAGCACAAAATCAGAAATAATAATTAATACTCATTAGAATAAAATACAAGTATTTCAGTCTCTGTGAGGTCATCGCGCACAAGGCAGGCACGCTCAGGCGGGCGGCGGGCGGCCGCGGGCGGGCGGGCGGCGCTCCCCACGCCGGGCGCGGCACAGCCCACTTATCAATTCGCTCGAGTGGGCATTCGTTCATTGTGAGGCATTGTGCCTATTATGCGAGGATTCGGTGCTTATTTACCCGTTCTCATGCCACTAAGGCCGCCGCGAGCGATCAGACCCTTGAATTTGTGAGAAATCTAAAGTACCAATTGAGGTGTAGCCCGTTTAAATTCCTAGATACAATAAGCTTTGAAAATACTATAATATGTATACCTGTATAGGACTTAAACCAAATTGTTAATAAAACACAGCAACAATCTTTCAGCCCGCTTATATTTTCCTATATAATAACAGTTTTTTTTAATAATGACAATGAATACATTAAAATCTACGCTTAAGTTATAGTAAAACTTAAACAACCGTCAATATATATGGAATTTTAGAAATACATTAACGTCAATTTTAAAATAACGGAAAATCAATGTCACCTGTTTTGTATGATGGAAATTACGAATTGCGACGAGGACCCCACCACTACGACATAGCGCGTGGGGTACAAAAAAGTTATAAAAATAAATTTTAAGTTTATACTAGATTAGTGGAGAAAGATAAGAAAGTTTGTAATGCGTGATTATAAAACGTTATCCAAACGACTATTCCGTTATCCAAGTCCAAAAATATCAATTTTAATAATTTCACAGTGGTTCATTGCTTTTGGATATAATATGTAGTTCTAGCTCATTGCTTGATGACGGAATAAATACTATTACCGATATTGCTCTGCGACATTTGAAGTGAACATTTTGTAGGCTCAAATCATGTGTAGAATCAATAAAAGCAATAACGAGCACAAAATATACAGCATTCGATGTGGTAATTAAGGTGCGCGATGTCTGCAGGCGCCGCGCGAGGCGCTGCTGTCGCACCTTCTCGTGTTGCTTCATTCCACGCGTGTAGTTAATTACAACATAATAAGTCTCAATTTGTCATCGTGTGCGATCGTAGCCTTTCATTCAAATGACGGTTATAATGTAATAGTGAAATCAATTTGCAGATAAATGAAATATACATAATAACAGATCTCCGTCTACTTTTGACGAATATTTACTTATTTATATATTAGTCTATTACTTTCTAAAAGAATTGAGTTGCGAAATATAAGTAAAATTGAATACTTATTTTAGAACATCAAAAATTATATAAAATGTTACATTATTTACATAGCTCATATAAATACAGAGATACATCATTTACATACTAACAACGCATAAGAAATGACATTGAAATCTCCAAGTAAATAAAAATACAATTATTGAACATTATAATTACACATAATTACGATATACACTACATAATATGTACGTATGATATTATCGAGCAAAACCGGATTTGAACGGAACGGCCGCCGTAGCGAGCGTGCTCAGTACGGACCCGGAACGGTGGCGGCACACAGAAACGAATCGAATATTTCATTTACGACATAAATTCTATGTATGTATGTACAAAATATTTAACGATTGCTATGTAAAGGAATGCACTATATTATAATATACCTTTTATTCCGTCGTTCACGCTGCGGTGTCGCAATGGACGTTCAATGTCGGGGGAGAGTCGAATTGGCGCGTCACACTGATATCACTAACTACGGTGTACCACACAACACGAGTCTCACGGTCACGTAAAGTTCGGCGAGCGCGTGACGACGGCGGTTCGTTGATACGCCGAGAAGCGACTTGCGAGGAGCTTAGCGGGTCCGCTTGATGATACGCTTGATGACGGCGTAGGCGACCCCCCGGCGGGGTCAGGCCAGGTGCGACAGGTCGTCCAGCTCGGGCGGCGGCGCGGCGCCGCGCGCGAACACCGGCTTGGCCACCACCGACACCGGCGCCTGCACCGACACACCACTGTACCCAGCGCCCCACCAATATCACCTTCATATAAACTTCACCGTCCACAACAACCTACTGTACCCAGGACTTCACCAATATCACCCTTTATTCAAGTCTCCCGTCCAGCCGCTCCCACGCCTGCACGTTGCCACCGCTACAAACTATATTTCCTGGAGTATATCAAGTCAAAACGTTCCAAGAATAATATCGCAGGTCGAGATCCTTCTTGTATCTGAGAGCATCTTGTTGCGATGTATCATTGTGTTAAGAACCAATTAACAAATCACAAAAATACGTGCGGACAATATACTGTCAATTGTGGATTGCTGACTCAAGTACTATCCGAAGCGTCATCTTTGTATCGGGGCCTCTGCGGAGGGTCTAACGTCCTAAGGGAGCTGACTGCAGTGTTGAAGCCCACACGTCGCTTGAGGATTCTACCACTAACGAGTCTCAAAAAGACGGTTTTGCTGCTTGCAAAACACACAGTGATACTGCATCAAAATCAGGGCTACATTTCACAAGCCAGTAGTAGCCGCCATTTTGCAGAGGTGTTTAAAATTTCCAAACAATGAGACGATCATCGCAGTAAATTAGTTGGATCGCATCGCTGAGTCCACCCGGCGATAAGATGAAAGTAAACTGAACACGAAGCGCCGAGAGTAAAGCGGAAGGAAAACAATGAAAGCAGTTTAATAACTTGCAGCGTAGAGTTTATTAGTTTGTTACGAAGCGGTGGCACATTGTGATCTAAAATTTAATTTCTGCTTTCCAAATCTTTGTTAGTATCTGACTGTAAAACAGTATCAAAACGGATGGAAGCATGTTTGCGAGGTGAAAATAGTCTTACACGATAATGTATGTGTGTAAAAATAGTAAAAATATACAATGAAAAAATAATGTTCTTTTTTTATAGAATGATAATAGAAAATTCTCCCCCGTGACATTTTTGTAGTCCATGCATATTTTCTATTTTAATTTATACGAAGGTTAAAGTATAGAAGTATCACCTTCCAAATATTATTCTGAATAACCGTTGCATAGATTCGATGAGTTTTATTGTACATCCGTCCCGGTACAGGACCTTAATGGCACATTAAAACATCACACATTTAGAGGCAGGCCGATGCGAATTTTAACAAAGCATGCACACGAAAAGCAAACATCACAATGCGTTGACACTTGAAGCCGGTCGACGCGTTAATATCGAGTCATGTTAAGTGAAAAATGAAAAGTTAGAAATGTGAAACGAACCGGGAAAGTTTCGCTCGGCCGCTGCGGTTAGTAAGGGTGCGGGGTGGTAGCGGGGGCGAGGCGCGCTTCGATATATCTGCATACTGGGGACTGTGGGAGTGCGCGCGATGGAACAAAATAAACTTTGCATGAATTATACGAACGGATTGAAATGAAACGTAACACGGAATGAGATGAAAACACGGACAAGCGATACGAACACCGACTGTGCGAGCGCGGTTAGCGGGGACCGAGACGGGACGCAACTCGGGGAGGACAAAGTCAACACGTTGCATACTATTCGCTGAAATGGTTTATATATTAATTTAACGACCCACAAACATAATGTACACATGTCTCGTAGTGTTAAAGGTTCCATGGATCGCGTGTACGCCTACATCCAACCGCAAATAGAGCTTCTAATGTCACAAATGCATCGCCCTCGACAAGACGACAGAAGTGCTAATTTACCATTGCCTTTTGACAAACATACGCTCACAATACGTACCTACGCCAAATGGGGAGCCCTTTCGAATATCGTGTTCCATGTGCAATTTGGACAATAGTGTGAATAATGTGTATTGAAATGAGTTTGCGACGATTCATACAAGCATTTATCAATAAATGTAGCTCTTTTTGTGTGTGCTTGTGTGGGCTCGCGCGCGCGCGTGTGTGTGTGTGCGTGTAGTGGGGAGCGGCGGTGGCGCGTCACCTGGCTGACGAGGCCGGCGGCGGCGTGCGCGTGCGCCAGCTGCGGCTGCACGCCGACCACCACCACCTTCTGCGGCAGCGCGCCCGCCGCGCCGCCCGCCGCGCCGCCGCCCGCCGCGCCGCCCGC